>JAYESA010000004.1:162501529-162717932 GCA_036927795.1 Iris macrosiphon
CATGCATCTAATTAAATATTAATACAAATATTTATGATCAATACACAATTTACTAAATTAAAATAATAATAAAAAATATCATGCCTTGGAAATGGGGTAGTGACAGAACATCAACTAATCATACTAGTATATTTTAGAGAACATGTCTACTATGAACAAAGTAGTTTCAAATTGTACAACAAACCGTCATTTTTTTTAATTTTTTAATTTTTTGAAATTGACACTTTCTCTCTTTTTCAGATTCAATTTCAAGCAAAAGAGCCCGAGGTGACAGAAAGAGTGAAGGATTAAATCGTGACAGAAAGAGTGAAGGATTAAATCACGTTCTTTTGTCCACTTTTAATTTTTAAAACTACAAATATATTTATTATAATTTTTTAATAATAAAAACTGTATCTTTCGGACAAAAAATCTGACTACGCTACTGTGTACAATCCCTAACAACAAATGGAATAATAATATCAAATCCAATCACAAGGTTAGCATAAATAATATAGAAAAGATGGATGATGGAAGGATAAGATAACCCAACAATCCCTAGCCACTCTTAACATTATCCAACGACTAATATATAGACATATATAAGTATATAAATATATAATACTCTTTCATAATGAATTAATCGACACCAATGATGAGATTTAAACATCAAATAAGGAGCCACCATCGTAGAAGGAAAAAAGGATCAATCTTGTTGCCACCAAAGCAACAACAACAAAAAAATAAAAATAAAAATATAACTGGTCTCTACATCCCTAGCAGTGTCAAAGATGAAATTAAATAAATATTTCTTAAACTTTTTTTAAGATAATAAAATTAAGAATTAAATGATAGTTACGGAAATTAGAATACCGATAGGTGACGAAAATATCGTTGCTAAAAGTAAGATTCGACTATTTTTTATTGATCCGCTCACAGAAACTAACAAGTTCACGTGAACTATTAGAATGCTCATTTATTACCACATTGGCCTCGAATAGAGACTGGCTCTTGCTGCTGATGTTGCTCTCTTAGAATTTTGTTTTTCTCTCTTCTCTCTTTATAACCAAATTACAAAAAAGATTGTGAATATATACCCCTAGCTAGCAACCATAATCAACAACTACCAACATGGACGAATATCCAGAAAGTAACATCCTATAAATAGGACAATTGTGGAACTAAACTGCTCACAACAGAGCAAAAGAACAACACTCCCGGAACAACAGAGCTGAGGAATCACGGAGTTGCGGGATGCGCATTCTCCTGAAACCACTAAACGTGCTGACATGCTTGTGCGCCATTGATGAGAACATAAAATATCATATTTTTATTCTTTAATGTATACGCCTTTATGCTCATTTGATGTCTAAAGATACTCATTATTTTTATATTTTGATCTAGGATGCAATTGGAGTCACTAAATGCAAAATGGAACTAATTATCAATTCTGGACAGTTTTGATACCTTTTAGAAAAATGGTCATAACTTGCTCATCCGAAGTCCAATTGAGCTCATCCAAATTGATTAGGAAAGCTAAGTGATAGAGGTACAATTTTGCTGTTTTGAGTTTTTCGAGATTCTGGCTGCATCATGGACCAAATCAGGCTTAAAGTTGAGTCAACTATGCTGTGCACGAAAAGTGGAGCTGAATTAATAATTTATTTGGGTTGTTGTAACTCTTAGAGGATTTGTGGAAAGATATTGTGATCTTCAAACAAATAATTTAGAGTGTATAAAAGGGGTAGAGATCAGGAGAAAAGAGGAGAACAACACACAACTCTTCTTCCTCTTCTCCAATATTCTTTTGAAGTTTTCATGAACGTGCGGAGCTAAAAGTCTTGTTGGTCGAAGGAAACAGAAGCCTTGGAATCAATAAAATTGTGAGATCTAAATTATTTCATATGTTTGATTTATGCTTTGAGTATTGAATATTTTTCTATGCCTACTTTCATGATTGTTTTGTTTAATTACTAGGAGGCCTACTAGTCTATTATCCATTTCGATCTACTGCTAAATTAGACATCAAATCCGTAATTGTTTGATTTTTCTAATTTATGAAGCAACCAAGATTTAATAAACTACTTTGTTTTATTAGATTTTAGAAGAAAAACTTTTGACAAAATTAAATGCAACCGCTTGTGCTTGTGTTGTTTTGCTTCATCGATCTTTTTGTTCTTTAAGAAATTACTAGATTAAATCTTCAGCGCTTGTCTTGGATTATTTAGTAATTAAAGCTAATTAGATCGCTTGTTTCTAATTATCTAAGCCTAAGAGAGATAGAAAATACTTCCAACGGTGAATATTCAAAGTATAATAATTTATGTTTGCATCAATGATCAATTTTAAGATTCCAATGGTGGATGTTGACTGAGACCAACATTTTTTTCTTTGATTATTTTAATACTTTAATTATTTTTAGCTCTTTTTAATTTGCTTTGATCCAAAACTCTCTCCCCCCAATCTTATTTCACATAGCATAAGATCAAACTAATTACTCTTCGTGGGAACGATCCTTACTCTCACTACTACATATTATTTCAAGAGTAAAGGTTTTATTTTTGGGTGCCTACGACAGCACGCCAAATTTTGGCGCCGTTGTCGGGGAGTAATTTTAGTTAATTTTTGTGCCTTTTGTGATCTTTTCTTATAATTAAATTTTTTTTGTTTATTAGCAAACAAAAAAAAATTTATTCTCATATACTTTTCTGGATTGCTTGCTATCATTTTATTACTTGTTTATGATTGCAACTCGATCTTCTAATCAAAGTGATTTTCAGAGTGATCCAGAAATAGAAAGAACTCTGCGCAGGTTAAGGAAGGAAGCTCAAAAAAACTCTAACAAGAACGACCCTGCTACAGATTCCTTACTCTCTTGCAAATCTAATCCTGAAGAAGAGGAAGTCATGGCTGCAAATAGAACTTTGAAAGAACTTGCAGCCCCTGATTTGAACCAACACCCTTTATGCATTACATTTTCTACTTTAGATGCTACTACTAGTTTTGAATTAAAATCTGGACTAATACATTTATTACACACTTTTCATGGTCTTACAGGTGAAGATCCTCATAAGCATCTAAAGGAGCTTCATGTGGTATGCACAACTATGAAACCTATGGGGGTATCCGAAGAGCAAATCAAATTAAGAGCATTTTCGTTTTCTTTAAAGGATTCGGCTAAGGATTGACTCTATTATCTACCCTCTTGGAGCATTGTAACATGGAACGAAATGAAGAGACTATTCTTGGAGAAGTACTTTCCCGCTTCAAGGGCGGCCAATATCCGAAAAGAAATTTGTGGGGTAAGGCAACACAATGCAGAGTCTCTCCACGAGTACTGGCAACGTTTTAAAAAATTATGTGCAAGTTGCCCCCATCATCAAATTAGCGAGCAACTCTTATCCAGTACTTCTATGAAGGCCTTCTATTAACTGATAGAAGCATGATAGATGCTGCTAGTGGAGGAGCTTTGGTAGATAAAACTCCTGAGGCCGCAAGAAATTTAATTACAAATATGGCGGCAAATTCTCAATAATTTGGCACTAGGCTAGATCTTCCATCTAGGCATGCTAACGAGGTAAATATTTCTTCCCTAGAACAACAAATTGCTAGTTTAACGTCTCTTGTTCGTCAAATGGCTGTAGGTAACATGCAAACAGCAAAAGCTTGTGGGATTTGTTCAGTAGCAGGACATCCAACTGACATGTGTCCAACTCTTCAAGAGGAGTCCAATGAACAAGTGAATGTGGTAGGTGCTTTCCCTGGACAACCGCAAAGGAAGTACGATCCATATTCAAACACTTACAATCCAGGATGGAGAGATCATCCCAATTTTAACTATGGGAATCCACAAACAAATCATCCTGTCAATCAAAATCGTCCAAGTTACCAACAGTACAAGCAACCATATCCTAAACAACAACCAAACCAAACTTCTAACTCTGGTATATCTTTAGAAGATATTGTTAAGTCTCTTGCCACTAATACTTTATAATTTCAACAGGAGACAAGGGCTAGCATTCAAAGCTTGGACAATCAAATGAGCCAAATGGCTACAACAATTAATAAGCTAGAGGCACAAAGTTCTGGAAAATTACCATCTCAAACGATAGAAAATCCAAAAGAAAATGCAAGTGCAATCGTTTTGAGAAGCGGTAAAGAGGTTGACATTCCAGTAAAAGAAGCACCTGCAACGTCAAAACAAGAAGAAAAGAAAAGCACCGTGGCAGAAATGAACGTCCCCAATGATGATGAGGTACCCAATTGTAAGTTTCCACCCCTTTGTGATTATAAGCCAGTACCTCCTTTTCCTCAAGCTTTAACAGAATCTAGAAAAATTGAACAAAATAATGAGTTATATGAGACTTTTCGTAAATGTGAGGTAAATATTCCACTTTTAGATGCTATCAAAAAAGTACCTCGCTATGCTAAATTTTTAAAAGAATTGTGTACAATAAAGAGGAAACAAAAGTTTAAAGGATATAAAAAGGTAAAAGTTGGGGAGAATGTTTCTGCAGTAATTCAACAAAAACTCCCTACGAAATGCAAAGATCCTGGAATGTTTATGTCACGCCCCAGTCCCAAAGTGCCGAGGGACTGGAGATGCGTGGCAATGGCCAGCAGTACGCACCGATGGATAACCCAATTTAATGGAACCATCAGGGCATACTTAAGCTGTAAATAAGGTCTACTACCACAAGTCACACTAATCTCATCCATAAAGATAAAGAATAAACTGCATAATGAAATGGAAATAAGTTGCAACAATAATCACAGCAAGCCAGTCGGAGAAACAATCCGACTTATGTCTGAATAAACTGGCTCTATAGGCCAGGAACAAGAGATAAACATGAAATAAATACTGAGTACTGGAATAGGCACTCAGGAGAAGTCTTCGGCAGTCACCTCGTCTTCAGTGTTTGGTTCTGCTCCAGCAATAGCTTCAGCTCCGGTCCCGTATATCTCGGGGTACTGCTCCTCAGCTAAACCTGGGGACATAATCCATTCCAAGTCCTCAGTGGACATAGCAAGGCACAAAATAATACAAGCCAAATGAATAAGCAGTGCAATAAATAAATGAACAGCAGGGTAAACTAAGTAACCATCTAGGTGATATGCAAATGAGAGCAACACTAGTACTCAGGCTGAGACCGCTACAAGCTCTGTGTCGGGGAGCCGGTAGCAGTAATAACACGTAAAGGGTCTAGCTCTGCTGGAGAGTCTACAACCTCACAATAATAGTAGATATATTGATAGAACAGCCTGTAGCCTGTGTGTCTCTCCCCACCCAATGTAATCACGCAAGCCATGACCATAACGTCTCATGTCCATGTCAGCGGGATTATAACTAATGCAATAAGTCATAATGTCTATAAATAAAATATCTCTGTCCAGTCCTGTATCCTATACAGAATCACCACGAATATCTCAGGAAGATTCTGTTCATGTATAGTGTCAAGTGTCCTGGGTTGTAGGGTACTTGATAGGTCAAGTACAAAAGTAAGGGGATCGTAAATCCATCTCTAAATGACGAACCCAACACCGCGTATGGTGTTGGCACCCGACTATGATCGGACATTAGGTACGTCACGCGTTTCCTAGGTTAAGCAGTTTAAACAAGTTTATATGAATTTACACAAGACATCCAGCAAAGTATTATTACAGGAAATATGAAAATAAAGACTGCAAGTTTGGCAAGGTGCACTTGCCTGATGTTTGAATTCCACTTAGGTCCTGGTTTCGGAAATTTCCAGAGATATCTCTGAAAGCTGAAATAAACAGTACCATCACGCTCAGAAGATGTTAAATAGCTAGGAACGCCTGTCCTTGGGTCCAATTTGGAGACAAGGGCAAAAACGGCAGTTTTGGACCAAAACGGGTTCCACCGGTGGGCCTGCTTTGCACGAAAAACGTGTCAGGGTCAACGGTCTCTAAATTCACCAAACTTAGTGTCAACAGGTCAGGAACGCTGATACAAACCCAACGGAACTTTCAGATTTGAATTCCGATGAGCCGATCACGAAATCGCCCGTCGAGTAGGGCCTGTGGGGCCAACGACACGCGATTTCGTCAACGTTCTCAGAATCGAACTAATTGACCCACAAGACCAGCGTATCGCTACGAGTCCGATGGCGCAAGTTTCCTCTCGATCTGACGTGTGTGCATGAAGTTAGAATGAATTGCAGAAAAGGCAGATACGGGGCGATGTCCGCGGATACGCGTTGATTCCGGTGTGCACGCACACCCGAATCAGCTTCCGCGAAATCTCACATGTCCGTATCGACGAGGCGCACGTATCTGTGAAGACCGCACGCGACCAAGTCATCCCGTTTGGCGGGGCATACTCGGTTCCGGGGTAAAACAGGGTCTGATTTTTCCTGTTTTTGGATCGCGGTGTGCGATCACCACAGGACGCGATGCCCCGAGCGGTTTATCCGGGCACCGAGAGGGTCATACAGGCTTCGCAACAAAATTTACAGAATCGAAATCCGAGCTACGAGCAAGAAGTTACGGGTACCTGAACAGGGTCTGAAAAATCGAGATCTTCGTATCCTCGTATTTCGAGTTGTGTCCTGTGTCCAACTGACACTGTGTCCGACACGCACAGAGACTAGGGTTAGGGTTCTGGAACTCGCCGGGGCTGGCCGAAGGAAGTGGAGCCTGGGCGGCGCTGGCGGCGGACGGGCTGGCCTTGGTCGGAGGCGAGGGTCGTCGGCAGCGGCTCGGGTCTCCGGCGAGGTCGACTGGGACGGAGTGGGCAGCGGGGAGGAGTTGTGGCGAGGCTCGACGTGGGTGAGGGCCTGAGCGGAGGAGGGCGCTGGCTAGGGCGGGGACCGGCCTAGGGTTCCGGTGAGGGTTCGGCAGGGGAGGAGGTAGTGAGGCGGAGGAGGAAGGTGAGGGGAGAGCTTTTATAAGGGTGCCGGCGAGGGTTCGTGGCCGGGGGAGTCGGACTGGGGGAGAGGCGTGGCCTTCTCCGGTGGAGGCGGCGCAAAATTCGGCGACGGAGCGGGGGACGCGGGCTCGCACAGGCAACGTGGGGGAGGGGAAGGAGATGCGGGTCGGGTCGGACGCGGATCCGGGCTGGGCGGACCCGCCCGACCCGCAAGGGATGGCCGGGCTGGCTGCTAATGAGCTCGGCCCACTGGGCCGGGCCGGGCCCCGAAAAGAAAAAAAAATAAAAAAAATAAAAACACAGTAATAATAATAATAATAATTTAATTAATTAATTAGAAAAATAGTTTTTAGGCTTTTTAAAAATAGGTCTGAGGTCCAATAAAATTCCAGAAAATTACCCTAAGTCCGGTTTTCTATTTTACACCATAAAATCACATTTTCAATACATTTTAATATTGGTTATTAGTAATTAAAAATTATAAATTCACCACAGGACTTATGTAAACTCCTGAATAATTGCAGAAAATTCCCAAAAATTAATTTTAAAAAATCTGAAAATTTAGGGTGTTTACAGTTTACTTTCCCTTGTAAGATAGGTAACAATAAATATGAGAAAGCCATGTTAGATTTAGGAGCTTCTATCAATGTCATGCCATATTCTATATATGAATCTTTAAATCTTGGACCTCTGAATAAAACTGGTGTTGTGATTCAATTGGCTGATAGATCTAATACCTATCCTAAGGGAGTAGTCGAGGATGTTCTTGTACAAATTGATAATTTAGTTTTTTCTGCTGATTTTTATGTGCTTGATATGGAAAATGGCGATCAAACTGCTCCAATTTTATTAGGAAGACCATTTTTAAAGACATCCAAGACTAAGATAGATGTTCATAGTGGCACACTTACTTTGGAATTTGATGGCAAAATTGTTAATTTTAATATTTATGATGCCATAAAATATCCTGATGATGATAATACTGTTTATTCCATTGATGTGGTTGATTCTTTAGCACATGATATTTTTGAACTTGATGGCAAAGATGTATTGGAAGTGGCCATTAGTGAGCATCTTGAAAAAGAGCATAAGGAGTTAGCTTTGAGTTCTGATTTGCAGAAAACTGTTGCAGCATTGAATGATTTTCTAAAAATACAACAATCAGGTAACGTTTCTTATATTTTATTACCAATTTCTAACAAGAGGCCTTTACCCTCTATTTTGCAGGCCCCTATTCCAGAATTGAAGTCTCTCCCTAGTCACCTCAACTATGTATTCCTTGGAGATGGAGGAACATTACCAGTGATCATCTCCAATAAACCTAGTACACCATAGGAAGAAAAGCTTGTTCAGATCCTTAAGGAGCATAAAATGGCTATTGGTTGGACAATTGCGGATATAAAAAGAATTAGCCCGTCTACATGCATGCATCGCATCTTACTTGAGGAAGGAGCAAAACCTTTCCGTCAACCGCAAAGAAGATTGAACCCACCCATGATGGTGGTAGTAAAAAAGGAGATCCTAAAACTTCTTGAAGTTGGAGTGATCTATCCTATTTCGGATAGCCAGTGGGTTAGCCCGGTGCAAGTGGTTCCTAAAAAGACCGGAATAACTTTCATGAAGAATCAAAATGATGAGTTAGTTCCCACTCGTGTCCAGAATGGGTGGAGGGTTTGTATAGATTATAGAAAATTAAATGCTGAAACCCGAAAGGACCACTTTTCTTTACCTTTTATTGATCAAATGCTTGAAAGGTTAGCTGGTCATTCTTACTATTATTTTCTTGATGGTTATTCAGGTTATTTTCAAATTGTAATTGCTCCTAAGGATCAAGAAAAGACAACTTTTACATGCCCATTTGGAACTTTTGTATATCGTCGCATGCCATTCGGTCTTTGCAATGCCCCAGCTGTAGCGCCCCGTTCCCCCGGTGCGGGGAGCGCGGCTAAGAAACACAAGATGGTATCGTTCGATCGGGATAGATTGAAATAAGAACTCGTCCTCGTTATGGATTTGTTTCTTCGGAATCGATTCCCATATTCAGTGGACCGTGCCCCCGGGATCGACTTAGCGGCAAAGTCAGGAGGGACCTCTCCGCTGCTATCTTTTATTGCCTCGGATTTCGATGTCGCTTGTTGCTTTCGTGCTTTGAGTTGGTTTTGGAATTTCCTTGTTTTCCTTGAACAGTTTCAATGGTTTTTATTGTTTTCGTTCATTGAACTGCACTTTAATTTCGAGATTGGAAAAGTTGAAGAGGTATTGATCGAGCTATTCGTAATGCAGGTGAACGAGCAGTAGGCGGCTTGCGAGCGGAGTCGTGAAGCGCCTCTTTCCTTCTTCCTTTCAAACATCTAAGTGAGTGGCTACCATCCCGATTAGCTAGCCCTACTTCCAAGCTTCACACCCTAAAAATGCTTGCATTCTTCTTTGCCCCGATCAAACGATACCAAGTAATAACTAAAAGAAACAAAGATAAAAGAGAATAGACTTGGTACATTATGCTTGTCAATAAACTTCATGAACGGATACTTGATTGCATGCTTGTTCATTTGGGAATAAATCATGAATTGTTGCTTGTCTTGTGCAAATACATGTCTCATACTCGTGTTGCCTGAAGTGCATGAATGTTTAACAACTATTGATATGTCTTGTACTCGTATTGCCTCGAAGGCGTAAACTGATTGTTTAAGCAAATGTATTGTTCGATTATGGACAACTTGTGCACAAGGGTATAGTTCTGCGGACGGTCGCTGGGGCACTGGCACCGTTCTGGTCCGGGCGAAACTCGTGTGTAGTCATCATGTGCTGGAGGGGATGGCTTACAACGCATCGTGTGCTTGTCGTGTTCTTGTTGCATGCTATCCTTGTCCTTGACTATGTCCGTTACGGCACCACGCCAGTGATCATCGTGTATATTTAAACCTGTTGCAAACTAACTTGTGTCTTCGTGGCAGGGAAGGCATGGTAAGTATTGTGCAGGTGATTCAGACGGACAGGTAAAATCCACCGAACGGTGTCACGTTCATTTCAGTAAATTCTATATGCTACTTACTTGTAAATGAACTAAGACAAGATAGAAACCCACAAATATGCATGCTTCATTAAAACAACGTGTTGATTGGTATAGTCAGGTTAGCTCGCCTTCACCAGTATATTTCGACATGCTGACCCTCGTTGAAACAGGTTCTCCGCACTAAGGCGAACCGAGCGAGGAGCCGAAGTCGTCTTCCCGATCCAGTCCAGCTGTTAGGTGCATTCCGATCGTACCGTATTTTAAAGTATTTGAAGAGTAGGAGCTTGCAACTTTCCATACATAATGCAGCTCCGTGGCAAAGTCATCCTCCAGCCCGGAGGTCTTTATCGTTTTGAAGTTTATAAAGGGATGTAATGTACAGGACTGCTATCTCATTTTGAGTCAACACTTTTGTAAGCCCGTGCGGCATATTAGCTGACTCGTTCAAGAGTTTGTAATAGATGTTCATTATCTATAAAGAGAACTTTTCCAAATCTGTGTTTCAATTTATCTGCGTACTCTGAATATGTGCTCGTTATGCAAAATACTTTAGCCTTGTGCGGGCGCAACCCCAGGCCCGCACGGCATCACGATTCGGGGGATGCCCCAACGATTCTACGGAATCGGGTCGTGACACCAGCTACTTTCCAAAGGTGTATGGTTAGCATATTTTCAGACTATGTTGAGCATATTATAGAAGTATTTATGGATGATTTCACAGTTTATGGAGACTCTTTTGATAAATGCTTGCATAACCTTACACTTGTTCTTCAAAGATACATAGAAACTAATCTTGTGTTAAACTCTGAAAAATGCTATTTTATGGTTGACCAAGGTATAGTTTTGGGTCATATTATTTCATCTAAGGGAATTGAGGTAGATAAAGCCAAAATCAATATTATTCAATCTTTACCTTATCCCTCTAGTGTGCGGGAAGTTCGTTCTTTTCTTGGACATGCAGGCTTTTACCGAAGATTCATCAAAGACTTCTCCAAAATAGCGTTACCCCTTTGCAAGTTGCTACAAAAGGATGTAGCTTTTGAATTTGATGAAACATGTAAAAAGGCATTTGATACACTAAAGAAACTATTAACTTCTACCCCAGTTATCCAGCCCCCTGACTGGAACATGCCTTTCGAGATAATGTGTGATGCAAGTGATTATGCAGTAGGTGCTATTTTGGGTCAAAGGATTGGAAGAGCATCTCACGCCATTTATTATGCTTCAAGAACTTTGAATGAGGCACAAAAAAATTATTCTACTACTGAAAAAGAACTTTTAGTTATTGTTTTTGCTTTAGAAAATTTTTGCTCTTATTTGCTTGGTACTAAAGTCATTGTTTATTCTGATCATGCAGCTCTTCGCTATTTGATGACGAAGAAAGAGGCAAAGCCAAGGTTAATTCGATGGATACTTCTCTTAAGTGAATTTGATTTGGAGATCAAAGACAAAAGAGGAACAGAAAATCATGTTGCAGATCATTTAAGTCGTTTAGTTCATATGGAGGATGAACTTTGTCTACAAGAAACGTTCCTTGATGAGCAATTATTTGCTTCAAGTGTGACATTGCCTTGGTATGCAAATATTGTAAATTATTTGGTTACTAATATGTTTCCTTCTGGCTTGTCAAAGGCTCAAAGAGATAAGATCAAAAGTGATGCCAAATACTATGTATGGGATGACCCATACTTGTGGAAGCACTGTGCAGATCAAGTGATAAGAAGGTGCGTTCATGAAAATAAAATTATTTCAGTTCTCACATTTTGTCATTCTTATGCATGTGGAGGACATTTTGGAGCGAAGAGGACGGCAAGAAAAGTATTAGAATGTGGTTTCTATTGGCCGTCTTTATTTCGTGATTCATATTCTTTTTGTAAAATATGCAACAATTGCCAAAAGACAGGTAATATATCTCAAAGGAATGAAATGCCACAAAATCCTATACTATTTTGTGAAATTTTTGATGTTTAGGGCATCGATTTTATGGGACCGTTTCCTGTATCTTTTGGTTATGTTTATATTTTGCTTGCTGTTGATTATGTATCAAAATGGGTAGAAGCTAAAGCTACTAGGACTGATGATTCTAAAGTTGTTTCAGATTTTATCAAATCCAATATATTCTCCAGGTTTGGGATTCCAAGAGCCTTAATAAGTGATCGAGGCACTCACTTTTGCAATCGAACCGTGGAGACATTGCTGAGAAAGTACCATGTGACCCACAAGGTGTCAACTGCCTATCATCCACAAACTAGTGGACAAGCGGAAGTGTCAAATAGAGAGATCAAGTCCATCATTGAAAAGACGGTCAATCCAAGTAGAAAAGATTGGAGTTTGCGCTTGGAAGATGCTTTGTGGGCGTATAGAATTGCATACAAGATGCCTATCGGTATGTCACCTTACCGGTTGGTGTTTGGGAAACCATGCCATCTTTCTGTTGAGTTAGAACACAAGGCTTATTGGGCTATCAAGAGTTTCAATATGAAGGCATATGAAAATGGAGAATATAGGAAGTTACAACTACAAGAGTTGGAGGAAATTCGCAATGACGCCTATGAGAATGTTAAAATTTATAAAGAGAAGACGAAGAATTTTCATGACAAGATAATTTCTATGAAGGTGTTTCAAGCTGGTCAAAAAGTCCTTCTATACCAGTCACGACTTCGTCTGTTTCCGGGTAAATTGTGTTCTCGTTGGATTGGCCCTTTTATTGTTACTAATGTTTTTTATCATGGTCCAGTTGAAATTCAAAGTTTAGAAACTTCCAAAGTGTTCAAGGTAAATGGCCAAAGGCTCAAGCTTTTCTATGAAAGTTTCAAAGTAGAGAATGTGGATGAATTGGACATTGAAGATCCAATTTGTATCAATTGAAGGAGGAAACATCCACGGCAATAAACAGAGCCAACCCAAGGGGAGTTTGTTCTTATTCTTATTCTTTTATTTTTATTTTATTTTTTTATTCTGCCTTTTCCTTGCATTTTACCTTACATTGGGGACAATGTCAGTTTTAAGTGTGGGGGAGGGGATTTACTTTATTTTAAGCATTTCTAGTTCGCTATTTTTCTAAAAATAATAAAAAAAAAAATAATAATAATAATAAAATATTTTTTTAATAAAAGAATTTTGGTTTTTGTTTTTTAATGATTTTTGGTTGTGTATGTCATGAGTAAGATTCAACTAGATTTGAAAAATTCATAACATGATTGAATAAATAATTTTTTTTTCAACTTAGAATTAATTAGTCTAGTTATTTTTTATTGAAAATGGTAGTATCTAAATTGGTAGACAAAAGCCAGTGAGGATTTGAGCCTTTAGACTGACACATCAGTCTCATTATTCTTTCATGAGAGATATTCTTCCACTGATTTGTTTCTCTAGAACTTGCTTTGATTCTCTTCGAGGTCACATTGACACATGCATGCATGAACATGATTAAGGCCATCTTTGTTATGCGTTACATAAGCCAAATAGTCCACCTTGTAATTAATTTTCTTTTTGTTGAACCCCTTTGAGCTTTATTGCCTTTTTCTTGGTATACCCACACTACAAGCTTTCAACCAATAATATTTATACCTTTACCCAAGTCGCAAAGCTAGTGGAGCATTGTTGATCATTATGATATGTATGGGTGTACGAAAAAAATAAGAGTGGGGGTGTCTAAATTTGTGGTTTGGTTACAACCCACAAAATGGAACATATTTTTATCCTCAAATTTTCTAAGTTCCATTATTGTTAAAAAAAAAAAGAGAAAAAAGAAGAAAAAAGAAAAAAAAAGAAAAAAGAAAAAAAATAAGGGTGGAAGTTGTTTTATATTGTTTAAATGCTTTAAAAGCCAAATTGAAGATGTTGCAAAATGGAGTGATTGATTTTACATATTTTAGATTGAGATTGAGTTAATTCAATTTTGCTCCACTAGTTTTGATGGCTTTTTAGCTACACTCCCAAATATATTCCACCTTAATCCCAAGCCACGTTACAACCCATAAAAAGTCCTTATGATTTATGTTATGCATGTAATCCCAGTGGTGGAGAATGAGAAAATATGCAAGCTTATGGTAGATCATTTCTTTTGGAATGAATTTGAGTGAAATATATACCTTCAAACACATGAGAGTTGAGTATTTATTCCGTGACGGTCTACCTATTTTGTTTACTTTATTTTTCAAGTAAAAATATCTACTAAGTAATTAGAAGTTGTTTAAAAATATATGTTCATGATATGTTATAATTTTTGAAGATCTTGGTTATTTTTTATTTATGACATTGCAACCTTGATTTATTTTTGGAAAAATAAATTAGAGTTTCGCCCGAGGACGAGCAAAGGTTAAGTGTGGGGGTATTTGATGAGAACATAAAATATTATATTTTTATTCCTTAATGTATACTCCTTTATGCTCATTTGATGTCTAAAGATACTCATTATTTTTATATTTTGATCTATGATGCAATTGGGGTCACTAAATGCAAAATGGAACTAATTATCAATTCTGGACAGTTTTGATACCTTGTAGCAAAATGGTCATAACTTGCTCATCTGAAGTCCAATTGAGATCATCCAAATTGATTAGGAAATCTAAGTGATAGAGGTACAATTTTGCTATTTTGAGTTTTTCGAGATTCTGGCTGCATCATGGACCAAATCAGGCTTGAAGTTGAGTCAACTATGCTATGCACGAAAAGTGGAGCTGAATTAACCATTTCCCAACTTGTTCAAAGATTTTATTTTATTGTTTGGGTTGTTATAACTCTTAGAGGATTTGTGGGAAGATATTGTGATCTTCAAACAAATAATTTAGAGTGTATAAAAGGGGTAGAGATCAGGAGAAAAGAGGAGAACAACACACAACTCTTCTTCCTCTTCTCCAATATTCTTTTGAAGTTTTCATGAACGTGCGGAGCTAAAAGTCTTGTTGGTCGAAGGAAACAGAAGCATTGGAATCAATAAAATTGTGAGATCTAAATTATTTCATATGTTTGATTTATGCTTTGAGTATTGAATGTTTTTCTATGCCTACTTTCATGATTGTTTTGTTTAATTACTAGGAGGCCTACTAGTCTATTATCCATTTCGATCTACTGCTAAATTAGACATCAAATCCGTAATTGTTTGATTTTTTTAATTTATGAAGCAACCAAGATTTAATAAACTGCTTTGTTTTATTAGATCTTAGGAGAATTTTTTTTGACAAAATTAAATGCAACCGCTTGTGCTTGTGTTGTTTTGCTTCATCGATCTCTTTGTTCTTTAAGAAATTACTAGATTAAATCTTCAGCGCTTGTCTTGGATTATTTAGTAATTAAAGCTAGTTAGATCGCTTGTTTCTAATTATCTAAGCCTAAGAGAGATAGAAAATACTTCCAACGGTGAATATTCAAAGTATGATAATTTATGTTTGCATCAATGATCAATTTAAAGATTCCAATGGTGGATGTTGACTGAGACCAACATTTTTTTTCTTTGATTGTTTTAATACTTTAATTGTTTTTAGCTCTTTTTAATTTGCTTTGATCCAAAACTCTCCCCCCCATCTTATTTCACATAGCATAAAGATCAAACTAATTACTCTTCGTGGGAACGATCCTTACTCTCACTACTACATATTATTTCAAGAGTAAAGGTTTTATTTTTGGGTGCCTACGCCAGCACGCCAGCCATCTCTATGTATGTACAAAGTACAAGCGTCACTTAGCGTCGATGTCTGTGTCCGAGTAGCTAGGCACCTCTAGCTCAAAGAAAAATTTCCTAAAAAAATGTGGAATAAAATATTATTTCTTGTGGGATTGGAACATTGCACACTAAAAAAAATCCTTCACCCTACCAACCACTTGATATAACACACCCATATATGCAAATCAATATATGATGACTCAAATATTAAAATACACACACTTGTCATGAAATACGGAATCGGATTACTAGTGACCAATGCTTGACGAGAGTGAAGTGGTGCAGCAAAATCTCTGACGGATGGCCTTATGAGGGGTCGACACGAAAGTTGCTTGAAAACCTCAAACGAGGGGTTTCTGAATCCAAGGAACAGTCGAGTCCACGACCAAGAAAATCAGAGAACAAATATCATAACTCAAAGAAGAATTTTATTAATTAAAAGTTGTTATCCAATTGAAAACAAAAGATTGCTATATATAGGACTTTTATGACAATATAATCATAATAAAACTCAAATTTAATCCTAATCAAATAAAGATAAAGCTTATCCTAATAAAAAAAAATACAGTCAAAAAGAGTCGTAAAAGAAATAAGATTTTAAACAACTCTATCTATAAATATAAAGCTTAAAAAGGAAAGGAAAAAAAAATCCTAGAAGGATCCGAAATTGGAATCCACGCTACATCAGTCTCCCTTGCTTCAAGAGAACCCGTCCCTGAGTTCTTGTCAAAATAAAACAGTTCGCCAGGAGAAAAAAAATACTCAAAGATCGGTGCTATTGAATGTTGAGGAGATATGCATGTCTTCATAAATCGTCGGTAGAAGTTGGCAAGACCATGAAAGCTCCGAACTCCAGTCATTGTCTTTGGAGTAGGCTAGTAGCGAATTGCTCGAATCTTCTTTTTGTCAACACCGAGGTCATTGACGCTAATCATAAACCCCAAGAAGATGAGTTAGTCGGTAAGAAAGTTATATTTCTTGAGATTGATATAAAGTTTTTAATTCGAAGAAGATTGAGAATTTTCCTGAGGTGCTTCAGAGCTTGGCTCTTGCTGTAGATAAGGAAATCATCAAGGTAGACTACTACAAACTTTTTGTTAATGGCTTCAAAACTTGATTCATGAAGTGCAGGAAGGTGCTTGGCGCATTCGAAAGTTCGAAAGGCATAAAGAGTCATTCATAGTCATTCTCGGGTCTTAAAAATAATCTTTCATTCATCACCAGGTCAGATCCAGATATGATAGTAGCTGATGGAGATGCAGTTGATAGTTCGGCTATCGATGCACATACGCCATGAGCCGTCTTCCTTTGGCACAAGCTCATGTCCACGAGCTTTCATCTCTAAGGAAGTATTTATATAGATAACTTGCAAAGAAAGTTGTGGCCTTGAAGTTGTCTGAAGAAAATGCATATATGTAGGACTTTTCATAGAATCTCGAAATATAGGAACCGACGATCGAACTTAGATGATGTGTCTGGTGGATCATTGTGAGACTTGTGACGAGGAGGTCTGTCATCGATATTAGGAGCTTTCGATATTAGTGAATTATTTAATGCTCCGTCGAAGGAGAGAGCTCTTGTTGAGTCGTTTTAGTATACTTGAGAGAAGAGAACGATGAATATGATGATGATAAAAATGATGGCGTGGTTGACTCCCTTGAAATTCTCTTTTTGTCATGTAAACTTTTGCTGATATTTCTTTCCAGAATTATCTGTGGAGATACCGCACCATGTTCTTGACCATCATCTTCGAGAATGACCTCTTCTTCTTTTGGGAGAGGGAGAGATCGAAGGAAATAGGGGGAATCAGCCCAAAATAAAAGTTATTTAACGACGTTTTAGCGACGCAAAAAATGACGTCGCTAACTCAGCGACGTCTGTGACGTCGCTAAATGTCTAAAAGAGATACGTCACTAAGTATGTCGCTAAACGTCGCTAAATGAAACATATTAGCGACATTTAGCGACCTTAATTGAACTTATAGCGACTAATCTTTTAAAAACTGAATTACAGTCGCTAAACGTCGATATATGTCGCCAATTAGCGACGTGTAGTGACATTTTTACTTGGACTCGCTAATATTTTTAATATTAGCGACGTTTTACGTTGACGTCGCTAAAAAATGTCGCTAATCCCGCTTATTCTGGTAGTGGACCTCTTCTTATTTTGGGTGTTCTTTTTCTTCCTCTTTGTCTTCATAGTCGGCAAAGAACTTGTGCTCTGAGAGGGCAAATGTTGTGGGCATGCTCGAGCCCCTTTTGTGGGCGATTGGTAGTAGGACGAACGTTTGTGTCTCTTGTCTCCATAGCCTATATCCCCATGATATCAACAACATCATTGGATTTGATTCCAAGAAAACATGGTACTCTGTTAAGTTTGTCAGACATGACTTCAACTTTGCTTGACAAGGCCTCTGCGTTGCCAGATATATATGACATCAACTTTCCTTGACAAGGTTTCTATGTTGCCAACAAGGTATCAAACCCCTCGCGCTTGACAGATTTTGCCATTGTTATTTTGCAAATGAAAGATTCCCAAAGATTTCCAAAAAAAATAGAATCCTTGATTTGTGGTGCTCTGATACCACTTGACGCAGAATGATAGAGGAATAGGCTTACCTTTGTGCCTGGCAATGGCCAAGTCGATCGATGATGAGAATAACTGGACCACCGTTGCTTGGTGAGAGCAAATAAGTGCCGCAAAAACTTCGACGAATGGCCTGATGAGGGGTTCACACGAATATTGCTTGAAAACCTCAAGTGGGGGGCTTCCGAATCCATGGAACAGTCGAGTCCACGACCAAGAAAAGCAGAGAACAAATCTCAGAACTCAAAGAAAATTTTTATTAATTAAATTTTTTTTATCCAATTGGATACAAAAATGTTGCTATTTATAGGACTTTTATGACACGTAATCATAATCAAAATCAAATTTAATCATAATCAAATAAAGATAAAACTTTTATAATAAAAAATATAGTCAAAATAAGAGTCCTAAAAGATATTGGATTCTTAACAACTCTATCTATAAAGATAAAGCTAAAAAAGGAAAGAAAAAATCAAAAAGAAATCTTAGAATGATTCAGAATCGAAATCCACGCTACATGAAAAAGTCGGACCGAAAATCGATTTGGTCAGGACATTAATGTTGGGACCAGCAACGTTGATACCGTGCTCCGATATCACATGTCTAAGATTGACCGCAACGGAAATCACATCAACCGACTTGAAGATAACCAACCCCTATCTAAAGCAAACACCAAGAAGGATCAAACACAATATTTTTCGATGACTATGTCACCTGGACAAATTTTAATCTTTATAACTCTCAATTAAAGATACAAGATTGATAAAATTATGTTGAACTCTTTGTCCAAAGATTCAATCTCGTCTCCAAATTCAAGAAAAAAAAAACAAAAATTACAATAAAACCACTCATCCGGCCCAACCCGTACGTAGTGATCTTCCTGAATGAAGGAGACGATTTTTCGATCAGATCTCTTCTTCTTCTGTCTTGTATGACGAGTCCTAAGAAGAACAAATTATTAAATTTTTCAGAATCTGTCTGGTCATTGGATATTAAAGAGGAGAATGGATTTCTTTCTTTCATAACAGTTATCTATCAAATGACCAACTTTGGCACATAGCAAAACTTAGAAAATCTTTCATATTTGAGGTTAATAATGCCATCGATCGGAAGCGCCGTCAAAATTTGCTTGAATAATTTTCTTTAGGGACTTGGAAGTGTCAATTAGTACCCTGACCATGGCGTATGTCTTCCGTTTTCTCTCCTCTTCAGGTAGAACAAGTTTAGGAATGCCAATCATGGCAGCAAGGCGTGATGGCTGATATAAACTTTGGCGGAATATTGTGCATTTGAACCCATAAAATCAGCAAAATTGAATATTCTTCATCAAGTTTATTGTTTCTTGAGTATGCCAGAATATTCTTTAGCCAATATATAGATAAGAAGACAATAATCATCTTTCTCTTTCTCCTGGGATTTATTTCATTTCCATAATGTACTCTCCCATAAGTGAAATTCTTTGCAATTAGTTTTTACTTACTAGAGCCAATTGACATCACGTAATTATAGAATTAAGTGTGCAAGACTTAAATTTGTTGATACTTTTTCATGTCATTGGATACTTGTATTTCTTCCAAAGTAAGAATGTCATGTGTATTCTGCTTGAATATTAAATACTACACAATATGTAGCTCATATATGCTGTTGTTGAACATGATTGTCTGCAACTGCTGAATACAACTGCTGAATGTGAGATCTTTCGACTATTGATTCTCGTATCAATTTCATAATTTGCTCTTCCGTCAATGTACTCGTTCCACACGACAAATAAAAATAGTATCCTTTTACATGCATAATTGAAGTAACATCAAGAACAAAGTCCACATGGACATTTAGTGTATATTTTGTTTTACTTACTTTTTTTTTTTTTTTTTTGCAGGATCGCATAGACAACAAGCTAATTTTTGGAAAAGACATTCATATCATGAGATCTAGTGTAGGCTATTTTTTTGGAAGGCATTCAAATTATGTGTTTTTGTTTATATTATAGTTGTTTAGCTGGAATACAGTACGTTTGTGGAATACAATACTTTTTTTTTTGAATGGGTTACTTGAAGTTGTTATAATGTTAAATTATTGAATTATTTTATGAAGAGATGTTTGAAGGCATTATATTGGATATCATGTTATGTTTACGATAATTTGTTGATCTTTATTCTCAAGTTCTTTGAATATAAATTTCAATGTTTGTAAGTTATTTATTTATTTTTTTTTTTTTACATTTATGTTGAAAAATATATACGAAAATAAAAATTAATATAAAAATATAAAAATAATAAAAATTAACTCCGCGACATCAAATTGTGTAGCAGGAAGCGTATTTATATTTGGCTACATTAGTTTTCGCGACATCAAATTATGTAGCATGAAGTGTATTTATATTTGGCTACATTAGCTTTCGCGACATCAAATTGTGTAGCAAAAAATATTTTTATAATAATAAAAAAATAAAGAACTATATTTTTGGCAATGTGTTATGTAGCTAATGTATCGCCTTTCTGCGACACAAAAGATACATGTCGCCAAAAGATATTTTAAATAAAAAAAATGATATGTCGTCAAAAACGATTACATTTCGCGACATGGGTGATTTCGTGTCGCCAAAGACTATTCAGACAATACTACAGCGACCATGTGTGCGACATAGCAAGGTATGTCGCAGAAACGCTTTGGAGATGCAAATCTAACTTTGCGCTACATATTACGTATGTGGCTGAACATGCATTTTCTTGTAGTAAATTTGTAACTCTTCAGATAGTTTGTCTAGATCACACCTTTCAAATGCTAGAAGTTCCTCGTTGATACTCCAAGGTGCGTCTAGAATCACATGCTCCATATCGTCAATGCAATCAAATTTTACGTACGAGTACGAGGTACGTTCGAGTCTCCAGATCAGGATCAGAAATGTGGATTGGTGATGAGGTACGCCAGAGTTTTGGTAAAAATAGATTGCAAATGTCGAAAAGTGAATACTCTTGTTAAGTATGGTTTGATAGCCAGAAAAGATTTTCCGTAGAGAGAATTGTTGGTATCCATATAACTTGACAATTCCGACCGGAGATTGCTTAGAAAATAAGGTAAGACAATATGGAGGAAAAGGAATGGAGAAGCAGAAGACTTGTATCAGATGGCAAGGAAAAGGAGAGATTACAAGGGCATACTAACACTGACAAAGAGATTCATAGGTAATGGGAAATGGTGGGACGGAGAACAAACGCTTGGAATATAATTTTTTTTAGTCTACTCCAGTCCTCTACTTAGGTCCCTATCTGACTTTGAGAATTATTAAGTTGATGTCTATCAAATACTAAGACTTGAATAGTTGAGGGTGTCAAGTTATAATTTAGCCATCAATCTAATTATTACGAAATTAGTTAATCAAAATAATCCCCTATGGCTCCATTCACAAATCACACATATGATGCGGGGGAGATTGATTATAACCCTGACGCGTGTTTCGCGCTCTACTCTATCCGCACTCGCGAAACAATCCAGCCCGACGTTCCGATGCACCTGCGGGAACAACACAATGCCCGTCGTCTTAAAATGTTCCAGCAGAGCGTAAAATAAGTCGAACAAATTGTCGATGCTATAAATAGAAGCGAAGGAAGGAAGGACGGAAGCAGAAGCAGAGGTGACTGTCCATAAAAAGCAAATTGTCTCGTTGAGCGGTGTCGATGATTCTAGAGAGAGATGTTTGTTCAGGCGGTTTCGCTTCTGGCTAGGATTAGCTGTAGGTAGCTCTCCCCCATATATATATCACTACCAGAAAAAGTCAAATTAGTGACGTCTAAAAACGTCGTTAAAAAACCAAATGTCGTCGCTAATTTGGTTTAGCGACATAATTAGCGACGTTATAAAGTTGTCGGAAAAAACCAAGTCGCAAAAAAAAAAAACGTCGCTAAACGTCGCTATACCGACGTTTTTAGCGACTTTAATGTGTCACAAAATTTAACGACGTTTAGCGACGCCGAGTCACTAAATAGCGACGTTTATTAAAGTCGCTAAACGTCGCTGATTAGCGACTTATATAGCGACGTTACACCGACGTCTTTAATGACCTGGCTATTCTGCCATGTCAGCAATTGGCGACGTATAGCGACGTTTTTAGCGACGTCATTAGCGACGTATTTAGCGACTTGTTACAGCATCGCTAATTAACGACATAACTTAACGTCGCTAAACGTCGCTAAAAACGTCGCTAATTTAAAAAAAAAAATTTTATTTCTGGATTTACCAGCCCCCTTGGGTTCATTATCAGGTATATGATTGTAGTAGAAATAATTGAATAAAGAACACAGTAGCAGCACCAAGGGAAAAAAATCTAGTACACTGGGTAAATACAGGCCAAGTATCAATCATCAGTTGTAAATGAAAATATGAATAATATAATAAAATTTGAAGAAAAGAAAGCATCCAGCAAATCTCATCGTAAACGTAAAGAATATGGCAAATTTATATCCATACAATCGTATCCTAAATAATAATAAAAATAACTATACTACTGCGGATCTGCAGGAGGCTGACCACCGGCGCGCTTGAAGGATAAGAACTCCTCATACTCGTCCCGTGGAATCGACACCGATGTCGATGGAGAAGGCAGTGACGTCGGTGGAGGCCGTGCCCGCTCCAAGTCTGCGAGTCGCTGGTTGTAAGAATCCAGGGTAGATAACAGCCTCGTACTACTATGAACCATTGAATCCTGCATCCTCGTCAGCTTCTCGCCCATCGATAGCTGTGACGCCTGCAGCTCCATGATGTTGCGGTCATTGGAGGCTCTAATATCATTTGTCAATTCCCGTAGCTCCGTCATGCTGCGGTCGAGCATATCCAATCGTGCGATGAGCATCGGATCATCCGCCTGCGGCTAGGACCGGGGCTGCTCCTCCATACTTCGAGCAACTCGTCACGGAAAAACGCAATCTGACGGTCAACGGCCTCCTGGACGGCCTCCTGGACTCTGGCCGACGACTGCGAGGGCTGCGACTGCGAGGTGTGTGTGGAATGCGCAGCTGTCGGGGAGGCCCTAGATGACTGCGTCGCAACCAGGGCATCATAGGAACCCATACCGTAGTACGTACCCCTCTGGAGACCACCAGCTGCGGTCACCCACAGGTCGTCCGCCGACGGAGATGGAGCGGGCTGCGATGAAGTACCAGCCTCTCCAGATGTAGGTACACTAGCAGTCGCCCGCTCACGCAGCCTAAGATACTCGGCCTAGAAAAGGTTTGGAAACTCGATAATTGCCTAAGTTATATTAAAATTAACACAAAGTAAAGTAATACTTACATAGGTCTGTGAGGCCCTCTCATCAATGAGATTTCCGTCCTTGCGATGGGTGGCCAAGAAGACGGTCACCATGTTTGCATCCTCACCCCTCTGTACTTGTTAAAAATATATTATTTATTACTAAACTTAAATATTTTTTCCAAGTACCATTTATGGTACTTATATTAAAATAATATATTTTAAAAGAAAAAACATACCAAACGACGGAAACGTTCCGTCATCGGAATCGAGCCACCACACCACTTGGCAGCATTCTGCCTAGCCGCCTTGGCCTTCTTAGACCTTTCCTTGTAGCTCGGATCGTCGAATCTAGCCCTCATCGCAGTCCACTGCTCAGGCATGATCCAACCTTGGATCGGTTTTCCAGCACGATCACGAGCCTTCTGGTCATCCAGAGCATCTCGGATAAGCTTGGCGGCAACGGTAGGAAAGAGCCGCTCGATCAACTCGGCCCGGTGCGGAGGATAAAAATACGTTTGCTACAATAAATAATTCATTAAGTTAGCATCACGAATAAGTTATATAATATGCATAAATTAGAGGATTTATTTAATATACTTTTACCTGGAAGTGCGCAAACCAGAATGTCGGCCCAAATCTCTGTCATCGTCTCCTCCGGAGGTGCGCATGGAAGATTTTGCTGATGCTGGGACAACGTGGGCACGACCTCCTCGACATGCTCATCTGTCCCCATGGTTCCGTCAGCAGGAGGAACGCTGGACGAGGGTGTACTATCACAACAGTCGGAGATGTGAGTGATCGATATACTGGAGTACTGGGCGACGATGATCCGGAACCAACAATAGGCAGTACCAGAGTGGCACTCTGTCTACCTCGGGACCTGCCGAATCCTCCGCGTCATCCTGTCATATCTGATAACAACATATGATGAATATAGAGAAACACAAATATATACTACATTCTACAGTCGAAATGTGATGCATATCTCAAAGCATTCTACAGTCAAAATATAATACATATATTCGTTAATGGGTACATCTACTTCGTCAATTTTCCAACCTTGATCTATATTCTACAGTCAAAATATAGTTATATTCTACATGCAATATTTTTTATTTTCAATCATCTTCAGAAAATTTATCTTGTTCGCCTTCGTCGTCCTGCTCTTCCTCTTCCTCGTCTTCACTTTCATCTACTTCGTCGTCCTCTTCGGATAATTCTACATCTTCTACATTATTACTCGTGTAATGAGTAACTTCCGTTGAGTCCACATCTACAATATTTGTTATAAGAGGTAGATCGTCCTCCTGATAAGCTATTTCGTCAATGTCAAAGGTATTTCTTGTCACGCCCCGGTCCCACAGGGCCGTTCGTCCTCGCTTTGGTCCCTACGAAACCGATCGTCCTCGCACGGACGTGATGCCGTACAAGCCTAAAGTGCACTTGCACAAGGCCAAAGCTTTGAATAAGGGCAAGTAAGCTATTCAATACTGAAGCAGCGGCACATAATATTGCAGAAAAGTGAAGAACACAATGGCATATGAAAAAAAACAAGTTCTTTTATTGATATTCACAAGTGTTACAAACGGCACAAGGCCGAGGTTACAGATCGCTCAAGCACTCTTCTCTCGATTACAATAACACCGTTCCATACATTATGTCCCTCTATACAAAAGCAACTCAAAGCAGGCACAACTCGATGCGGCTCCAGGCATCGACTCCAGATTTTTGGTTCCTTGGGATGAGGCACGGCTATCGCTTCCTCGGACGATCAAGCACCTGAGAACAAGCAGACTGTTGGTGGGTCAGCACTTTATACAAGTACTGGTGAGATAAAACAACTGAACAGAAGCTACACCCCCTGAAACCCACACTAAGTAATCATGTGGCAAAATATTGCATTACTAGTGATCTTGCTAGTTTTTACTTAGGTTCATTTCATGCAGTTCAGAACTAGTCAGATTACATCTTTTTGAAAACATAACTTTGAAACAGTTTGCATAATCAAACTTATAAGCATACGATCGGGGCAGTGCTCTATCGTGTAGTGCGCAGCATGTATTGTGCAACACAAGTCTAACTCTTTTGGGGCAAGGTAGTGTCACGACCCGCACCCGGTTTAGGGGCACGAGTGCGTGGGTACGTCCAGCCTACGCCGCAGCATCGGCGGTAGAACGCTGTCTAGGTATTGATACTATCTAACTAATGTCACGCAAATATCCAATCTCCATTAGGAGGCACGGATGACACAAATAGATGAACATATACTCAATCACAGGATAACAGCACGATAAGATTTCGAAACAGAAATTAAAATTAAACACAACACAAGTCCATAAGAAAAACTTAACTTAACAATATCCAAGAATCATCAAAATGCCGGAGACAAATCCGGTACCAAATAGTCTACTAAAAGAACTAACAAGAAATAATAATTTCCAGCTAGACCTCCTGGAATCACAACTACTACCAAGTCTGCAGCTACTCAGCATAAGGTCCATAAAGTGTCGGACAGCGGTCCACTAAGGCATAGTCTGGAAAAATATTTCCAGTCAGGAAGGAGCAAAGCACAATCTCAAATAACAGTTCCATTAATTGATAATGTCTATAATACAATAAAACATGTCATGCTAGCTACTGAGAAGACAGTGAAATAAATGAAATGGCAATTTTTAAGAGAGACAGGCAATATGATATAGTCAGTGCATGTATGGAAATAAAAAGAACAAGGAACAGTATCATATACGGGTGATGTAGTATATGATCTAAAATAGAGAACTGTAACTATTCTAAGTGTTTGAAATAGTAGTTTCAAAATGTGATCGGCTTGGGACATGTACAGTAGCTACAGTCTGGCTAATCATACGTGGGGGTATGATTGACACCAATAATATTTAATTATGCAATGGGTATTTGATCACATTTCTCACTAGCCATTTCCCCGCCCCCAACTAGTACTGTGGATCCAATCATGACACGTCACGAATACACAACATTGTCTAATATATTAAGTACAATGTCTAATAAATTATTTACAATGTCTAATATCAATGTCTAATGTAAATGTCAATGTCAATGTAAATATCGTGTATAATGTCGATACGAAAATCAAGGTAACATCTCATGACTGCAGATCTAAGCTATACTAGTCCGTGTAGCACAGTGTCAAAGATTCAGTTGTAACATTTCAAGATCATTGAACTTATAGCTATTATCAAGAATTGGAAATTATCAGAGAATGTACTTGCCTCGGGTCCTTAGCTGGTATTTATGGATGTCCTGTTCCAGAGTATCCCCTGGTAACCAACAGTCCTATAAACACATTACAATATAACATGTGTATCAGGGGATATACTAACACAAAATAGAAATACACTGGCCTTAGGGCTATGCCAGGTACGGTAGGGGTCATCTACTAGATAGGCCAACTATATCTTAATATCCCTTAATTACAATAATAGATATAAGTAAAATATATATATACTTTAAAATAATGATTCTTGTATGTATATATAAACATAATAATTTATACTTACAATATTTTATACATGCACCAAATTTAAATACATTTACAATATATATATATATACCTTTTAAAATTACATATTTAATTTATACTAGTGTATACTCATATATATGCCAAAAATACATTAATTAAATATAAATACTTTACATTTTATATACAAATTACATGAAATACATATACTAATTATTTATACAATTAAATAAAATAATTACTATACATATTTATATTTTAAATACTTACATTATATATACTATACATATACAATTTAAATTAAATACATATACTAATTACCACATTAATTAAATATAAATACTTTACATTAATTATACATACAAATTTAATTAAAAGCATATACTAACTTCACACTAATTTTAAATATAAAAACAAACATTTATATATATATACATTATCAATATATACTCAAATACATATACTAGTATATACAAAGTATATATACTAATTATATACAAAATATATATATATACCATACTAATATATTTTAAACATTAATTTAATTTAATACTATACACATTTATTAATATATCTACAATATACCTTGGTTATATATATATTTACTAGTTTTCTCATTAATTAAAATATATAGCAAATATATATATATACATATACATTTGATATATATATATATATATATATATATATATATATATATATATATATATATATATATATAAAGAGGGAAGGGGAGAGGGGGAGAGGCTTACTGAAGGGGGGGGGGGGGGTCGGCCGGAGCAGGCCGCCGGTCCGGAGGGGAGCCGCCGGATCTGCACAGTGGAGGAGGCCGGACCGGAGTCGGGGTGACAGGGACCGCCGCCGGGCTGGAGGCTTGGCCTGGAGCAGCCGCCAGACGCACGGGCAGCGGCCGGCCGGGTCGGCCTCAGTCGCCGGAGAGGGGAGCCCGCCGTGGAGAGCCTGAGCCGCCGGGGAGTTCACTGAGCCGCCGGAAACAGTGACTCGCTGAACAGTGGTGAGGGGGAATGAACAGTATTCCCCCTCCTTCTTTAAATTTGAATACAAAATAATGAAAAGGAGAAGAAGGGAAGAAGAAGAAAGGAAAGAGAAGGAGAAGAAAAGAGAAGAGAAAAAGAAAAAGAAGGAAGGAGTTTTCCAACGTTGGGTTGAGGGGGCTTGGGGAAATTTTTGGAGGCTTGTGAGGTGGGGGAAAATCTAGGTTTCTAGGGATTAGGGTTTGAGGGTACAAGGCATTAAATAGGAAGAGAGAGGGTGTGATATAAGGTGAGGATTTGACCCACTTAAATGAGTGGCTATGATGATTCATGAAGAAATTAATTCATGTAGGGATGAGGGTTTTTAATTAAAAAATTAATAGGCTCCCTCATTGATTAAAATAATTAGGTTGGCACCTACAATTAAATAATTGCAACTTAGCCCCTTAAATTCGAGAAATTACACAAACACATGAAATGACGAAAATTGGGCGGGCGATTCGGGGTCCGATATTTTGTATGGTCAGGGGACGCTGTGAGACTGGTACGGGCTGAATTTGCAGGGCACTGGAATTAAATTGGGATTTTAAAATCAGATAAATTAGTATCCTCAATTTAAATAGAAATAAATGCAAGTTGTGTTCAACAATTAATTAGGAGTACTTGGGGTCAAAATCAGATCAAGTCATCAATACCAATATTGAAGAAGACTCAGAACAGAATATTACCCTAATTTGAGCCGCACGAAAAATAGGTCAAGATGGCTTCCAATTTTTGATTGGAACGCACAACGATACAAAATAGAAAATTAAAATAAACGTCCGCGACGATTTTTGTGCGGCCAGAAACAATGCACAGGGAGCAAAATTATGAGTTGCAAAAATAGCAGAATTGAAGGCGGACATGTCTAGAGCAAGATTGTGAAATTTGTTGGAAGACAAAAGTCTGGATAGTGCTCCAAATATCGAAGCAAAGGCAAATGCGCAAAATATTAAATAAAATACAGTAATTAATTATAAACTCCAAGAATTAAATTCTAGATAAAATAATTAACCTCAAAATTCCATAATTCGGACAGGTGCTATCTACTGGCTTCTAGGTCAGTCTGCTAGCTAATATAAAATAATAACACTGCATATAATTATATATTTAATTACACATCACACATAATAATTATTTAAATCAATATACTATTATGCAATTAATTAATTATAAATAACATAATATTAAATATTGTAAAAATTCGAAAATACCCCTGTTTTCAGAATGTGGTAGTGACAAGTCTACCCACCTTAAAAGAATTTCGTCCTCGAAATTTAAAATCCTCATATTAGCATTTAATCATACACATTATTATTCCCTCAATTAAATTCATCAACCACGAATAATCCACAAGGTCTTTTCAAAATTTCAAAAATCTAAAATTGTTGTATAACCTGAAAAATCTTCAAGTAAAATCAAAGTCCATCAAAAATTTCCTTGAAAGTTTTTAGCTACTAATTCGATACTCAGAATTTAATATCCACTCCTCAAAAACTCAACAATATGATATTTAAGGATTCTCCAAATGTCACATCCCATGTAAAATTCTAAAATTCATAACTTGCAAATAAATAAATACATTGATAAATCTCCCAAATTTCCAAATTAATAACCAACTTAAACATGTCATAATCCTTCCTGGAATTAATACATCATAATTTCCGTCATGTTAAATTCTTGACCCTTTATTTAAATCAATGTTTATCCTCGAATTTTTAAATCCTCGATGGTTTTATTTATGTATTTATTCCCATTAAATTTAAATTCCTTATATCATATAATCATGAACTACTCCATATTGTTATTTCACAATAAATTCTTCAAAGATTCTATAAATAGCATATCCCTAAAAATCTTCAAAAATAAATCAAATCACATTCTTATCACAATATTCTCTAAAATTTTAAGTTTATAACGAAATACAAGAATTTAATATTCAACCCTCTAATTGAACTCTATTCAATGCATATTTCAAAAAATTGAATCTCGTCCCAAATTTGAATTTAACACTAATCCATTGGTGTTCTTATCCCTCGATTTTTTTTTTCTCATAATATGCAACGATGTAATACTTATGGAACCTCCAATACAATATTCAAAATATAAGTTCTCAACTTGCAGTCCAACAAATATATCGATGGCCTTCTTAAATTTCTCAAATTCAATGATAAATTCAATCATTTCATAATTTTCTAAAAATCAATGATTTAACAAAACTTCAATTACGCCATATCAAAATTCCAACTCTTTATTTAATTTAATATTTTTCCTCAAAATTTTGGCACATTGTCTCTCTTTGTCAAGTCATAACCTCTTTGTTAATCTTTATTACAGTTAAATCCTCAACAATCAAAGTCTAAGAGAATTCTACCTACACCCATACAACATGCAACCTAAAGGGATTATGTATGATCATGGTGTCTTTTGCCAGGGTATTACAGTCTCTGTATCAGGGGTACCACTAACTACATTATAACAAGAAATCATGCATACAATTATTGTACCAAGGAATCAATCAATTAATCAAGTAGATAGGAACAGAATGAAGGAAAGAACAGAACTTGCTAACACATTACCTGCAGTATCGGTCTCCCCGACCGTCATCGCAAATGCCTGTCCTGCTGGGGTGGTTCCCTTTGCAGGTGCTGAGCAATGTACGGTTCCACAGGTAGCCTAACTGGATCTCTATAATCTGAAGTTGTGCGCTGGCCGGGAAGATAAGAGGCTCGAAGACAATCCCTTACTCGATGTCCCGCAGTGCCGCAAAGCAAACAAAGTCCTAGCCTCGTTCTACAGCTCTCCCAAAGGTGACCTGGCTTCTTACAGAAGTGACAAGTTCGTTGATCCTGCTGTACAGGAACTGGTGCCGGGTACTGCTGTTGATACTGAAATGCCCTCGGTTGTCGCCGAATTGGAACTGGTGCCTGGTACTGCTGTTGATACTGAAATGCCCTCGGCTGCCACTGGCCAGGATACTGCTGGGCAACTCTCTCAACTGTCTGTAGTGCCATCTGGTGAGCGTTCTCCATGCTCTCTCTCATCAGCTCGGTTTGTGCCTGGTGCGCTTCTGCTTGCACCCTCTGAGCCTCAGCTTGAACTCGCTGAGCATCTGCCGCCATTTTCTGGGCCTCTACCATGCCTTGGATCAAGGTGAACATCTGTGCTCCGTCAAAGGGCAAACCTCCGGAAATCAGAGTCGGTGGAGGAGGAAGGTCGTCCGTCACAGCTGTGGCTATCTTCTGAACAGGTGGAGAAGGAAGATCACCTACGTGCATCGGAGATGTAGGAGGAATTACTGCTGTCTGTCCCTCAGGTGGAGAGGTGGCAGACCCTTCTAAAGCTGGTGTTCCCGCTCTCGTAGATAGTGTCTTCGGCAACATCCTGAAGACAGATCCCAACGAATCAATTTAGGCAAAATGCGATATCATCAAGGGAGGACAGTACAGTTCTAAAGAAGCAACATTCAAGATAAATAGATTGGAAATAAACCTTAGTTGATTGCACAGATCAAAGATGCATCCATGGTTGATACCTCTATCCTTATAGGTACCACAGTTCTATCACAAGCACTCTCACTGCTAGCTTCCTTACCTACTGCAATCGCTAATACTAGTTAATCTTATCACTCAATGCATATCAATTTCAATACACTATACTAAGTACTGCACTTTCTAGTACAACCCTTGATGATCACCCAAGTCAGTTTGCAGTGAATATCAATCATGCTCAAGCCAACATATCCTTACACATGCATCTTACCTACTTATCATATCTCTCCCATTATAAAATCTTATCCTCAAATAAATATTCCTCAAAATAACTCCTCGAATAAAAATTAAAGTAAATGTATACACTTTCCTCAAGGTCAATTATTTAAATACTGAAATGAAAACTTAATCACACAAAATCCTTACAGACTTGTCTAGGTTTAATGAATCGAATCTGAATCCTCAAAAATAAAATTTTAATAACCATATTTCAACTCTTAAATTTCAAAATTTTGCAATTCATTGAAATCTTCAAAATAAGATTTTATTAACATAATATCTCAACCTCTCTAAATTTTTAAAATTTGAAATTCATTTTCAATCCTCAAAATTAAAATTAAAATCCACCCTTCGTAGTCCAATAGCCCTAATGTTAATCATTTTCACTGTCCTCATCGACATGTGTTATCAGATAATATCATAATTCAGTCTGCAAATTCTTTTTAATATAAAATCAACCCTACAATGAAACCCAAAATCCTAACTTAAATACCTAATTAACAACAATCAAATCAAGTGAAACCAAAATCCTAATTTAATAACAAATCAACAATGATCAAATTCAATATCAATAAGTGAGAATGGACAGAACAAGGGAATGAATTTAAATTGGAAGTTTCAACAAGATTCTCAGGGGTCATCCCAGGAATCTCTCAAGAAATTGTGATTGAGTATTTGCTCTCGTCCTAGTATCCTATGTCCTATGTCCTATAGCAGGCACGCAGTAGTATAACAAGGATGTCACACTACTACGACATCGCACAACTCGCGAAGTCTTGACCTGCATGGGCCACCACTAAAAACGTGTCACGACCCGCACCCGGTTTAGGGGCACGAGTGCGTGGGTACGTCCAGCCTACGCCGCAACATCGGCGGTAGAACGCTGTCTAGGTATTGATACTATCTAACTAATGTCACGCAAATATCCAATCTCCATTAGGAGGCACGGATGACACAAATAGATGAACATATACTCAATCACAGGATAACAGCACGATAAGATTTCGAAACAGAAATTAAAATTAAACACAACACAAGTCCACAAGAAAAACTTAACTTAACAATATCCAAGAATCATCAAAATGCCGGAGACAAATCCGGTACCAAATAGTCTACTAAAAGAACTAACAAGAAATAATAATTTCCAGCTAGACCTCCTGGAATCACAACTACTACCAAGTCTGCAGCTACTCAGCATAAGGTCCATAAAGTGTCGGACAGCGGTCCACTAAGGCATAGTCTGGAAAAATATTTCCAGTCAGGAAGGAGCAAAGCACAATCTCAAATAACAGTTCCATTAATTGATAATGTCTATAATACAATAAAACATGTCATGCTAGCTACTAAGAAGACAGTGAAATAAATGAAATGACAATTTTTAAGAGAGACAGGCAATATGATATAGTCAGTGCATGTATGGAAATAAAAAGAACAAGGAACAGTATCATATACGGGTGATGTAGTATATGATCTAAAATAGAGAACTGTAACTATTCTAAGTGTTTGAAATAGTAGTTTCAAAATGTGATCGGCTTGGGACATGTACAGTAGCTACAGTCTGGCTAATCATACGTGGGGGTATGATTGACACCAATAATATTTAATTATGCAATGGGTATTTGATCACATTTCTCACTAGCCATTTCCCCGCCCCCAACTAGTACTGTGGATCCAATCATGACAGGTCACGAATACACAACATTGTCTAATATATTAAGTACAATGTCTAATAAATTATTTACAATGTCTAATATCAATGTCTAATGTAAATGTCAATGTCAATATAAATGTCGTGTATAATGTCGATACGAAAAACAAGGTAACATCTCATGACTGCAGATCCAAGCTATACTAGTCCGTGTAGCACAGTGTCAAAGATTCAGTTGTAACATTTCAAGATCATTGAACTTATAGCTATTATCAAGAATTGGAAATTATCAGAGAATGTACTTGCCTCGGGTCCTTAGCTGGTATTTATGGATGTCCTGTTCCAGAGTATCCCCTGGTAACCAACTGTCCTATAAATACATTACAATATAACATGTGTATCAGGGGATATACTAACACAAAATAGAAATACACTGGCCTTAGGGCTATGCCAGGTACGGTAGGGGTCATCTACTAGATAGGCCAACTATATCTTAATATCCCTTAATTACAATAATAGATATAAGTAAAATATATATATACTTTAAAATAATGATTCTTGTATGTATATATAAACATAATAATTTATACTTACAATATTTTATACATGCACCAAATTTAAATACATTTACAATATATATATATATACCTTTTAAAATTACATATTTAATTTATACTAGTGTATACTCATATATATGCCAAAAATACATTAATTAAATATAAATACTTTACATTTTATATACAAATTACATGAAATACATATACTAATTATTTATACAATTAAATAAAATAATTACTATACATATTTATATTTTAAATACTTACATTATATATACTATACATATACAATTTAAATTAAATACATATACTAATTACCACATTAATTAAATATAAATACTTTACATTAATTATACATACAAATTTAATTAAAAGCATATACTAACTTCACACTAATTTTAAATATAAAAACAAACATTTATATATATATATACATTATCAATATATACTCAAATACATATACTAGTATATACAAAGTATATATACTAATTATATACAAAATATATATATATATATACCATACTAATATATTTTAAACATTAATTTAATTTAATACTATACACATTTATTAATATATCTACAATATACCTTGGTTATATATATATTTACTAGTTTTCTCATTAATTAAAATATATAGCAAATATATATATATACATATACATTTGATATATATATATATATATATATATATATATATAGATATATATATATAAAGAGGGAAGGGGAGAGGGGGAGAGGCTTACTGAAGGGGGGGGGGGGTCGGCCGGAGCAGGCCGCCGGTCCGGAGGGGAGCCGCCGGATCTGCACAGTGGGGGAGGCCGGACCGGAGTCGGGGTGACAGGGACCGCCGCCGGGCTGGAGGCTTGGCCTGGAGCAGCCGCCAGACGCACGGGCAGCGGCCGGCCGGGTCGGCCTCAGTCGCCGGAGAGGGGAGCCCGCCGTGGAGAGCCTGAGCCGCCGGGGAGTTCACTGAGCCGCCGGAAACAGTGACCCGCTGAACAGTGGTGAGGGGGAATGAACATTATTCCCCCTCCTTCTTTAAATTTGAATACAAAATAATGAAAAGGAGAAGAAGGGAAGAAGAAGAAAGGAAAGAGAAGGAGAAGAAAAGAGAAGAGAAAAAGAAAAAGAAGGAAGGAGTTTTCCAACGTTGGGTTGTGGGGGCTTGGGGAAATTTTTGGAGGCTTGTGAGGTGGGGGAAAACCTAGGTTTCTAGGGATTAGGGTTTGAGGGTACAAGGCATTAAATAGGAAGAGAGAGGGTGTGATGTAAGGTGAGGATTTGACCCACTTAAATGAGTGGCTATGATGATTCATGAAGAAATTAATTCATGTAGGGATGAGGGTTTTTAATTAAAAAATTAATAGGCTCCCTCATTGATTAAAATAATTAGGTTGGCACCTACAATTAAATAATTGTAACTTAGCCCCTTAAATTCGGGAAATTACACAAACACATGAAATGACGAAAATTGGGCGGGCGATTCGGGGTCCGATATTTTGTATGGTCAGGGGACGCTGTGAGACTGGTACGGGCTGAATTTGCAGGGCACTGGAATTAAATTGGGATTTTAAAATCAGATAAATTAGTATCCTCAATTTAAATAGAAATAAATGCAAGTTGTGTTCAACAATTAATTAGGAGTACTTGGGGTCAAAATCAGATCAAGTCATCAATACCAATATTGAAGAAGACTCAGAACAGAATATTATCCTAATTTGAGCCGCACGAAAAATAGGTCAAGATGGCTTCCAATTTTTGATTGGAACGCACAACGATACAAAATAGGAAATTAAAATAAACGTCCGCGACGATTTTTGTGCGGCCAGAAACAATGCACAGGGAGCAAAATTATGAGTTGCAAAAATAGCAGAATTGAAGGCGGACATGTCTAGAGCAAGATTGTGAAATTTGTTGGAAGACAAAAGTCTGGATAGTGCTCCAAATATCGAAGCAAAGGCAAATGCGCAAAATATTAAATAAAATACAGTAATTAATTATAAACTCCAAGAATTAAATTCTAGATAAAATAATTAACCTCAAAATTCCATAATTCGGACAGGTGCTATCTACTGGCTTCTAGGTCAGTCTGCTAGCTAATATAAAATAATAACACTGCATATAATTATATATTTAATTACACATCACACATAATAATTATTTAAATCAATATACTATTATGCAATTAATTAATTATAAATAACATAATATTAAATATTGTAAAAATTCGAAAATACCCCTGTTTTCAGAATGTGGTAGTGACAGGTAGCATATAGGAACTATCATTCAATCAAACACACAAGCAGAACTATCATTCAGAGGCCGGTCCCCGAAAAACTCAAGATTGGTAGCGGTAATCCAGCTAACCAATGACTCACATTCTGATCCTATTAGCAGCTGTGACTCATGGTTGCACATTACTGCCGAAGCAGCCATAGCCAAGATTCAGCTCTGCACTAATAGCCATTGTCCGACTGATGCAATGCATGAAGCACTAATAGATAATCTCTACGATGCAGACAAAATAAACAAGCAGGCTTATGAATAAACTCATATTTCTTACCCCATAGCCGAACGGTTATCCCTGCAACAGACACACAGTTAGTCACAAATGCATATGTGCATAAACTTATGTATCAATCTTCTGGTGTCACAAATGATAGGTATGCAAGAAGGTAAACCTAGCATGCACGCTATCTATATGACGATCCATGGGTTTCCCCATTAATGGACAACAACACCCCAAGATCCCGTAGGACCGGACGTCAGGGTGCTCTCACAATCTCTTCCGGACCGACCGATTTCCAGTGCCCCAGAAACCGATCGAGAGACTATCATCTTGTGCACAAGTTGTCCGAGACCAATGCAAGACAGGCAAAATTCATATTCACAAGCACAAGCATATAATAATCTAATAGCACACCCCCCAAGATCCCGAAGGACCGAACGTCAGGACAGACTATAAGACTCTCACTTCTTCTCAAGCAAACACATCTTTTCAACAATCTAATAGCACACCCCCAAGATCCCGAAGGACCGGACGTCAGGGCGGACTATAAGACTATCTTTCACACTTATAACATATAGCAGATCGATAGCAAAACAGGCAACCAAAACATATAATGACAAGCTCGATTTCGGTTTCATATCTAGCATGCAATAACTATCTCTTCTTAGCATATTACAGGGACATATTCAAACGATTCATTTACTGATCTTCTTAGCATGGCACGGTTTTGTTTGAGTAGTGTCGGTATTTCTAAGCATGCAACATATCTATCTTTCTCTTAGCATAGCAATGGTTCTATTCTATTTCTGACAAGCATTCTTATTCTCTTAGTTAGGCAGCATATTCGTTTCAATGACAAGCTATGTGAGTTCTCTTATTAGCATATTGAGTCAGTTCTATCATTCTTCTTATGAAAACTTTTTTCTTAAGCAAACAAGCATTCAAAAACTCAGATTCATTATTAAGGCATGCGAAAATCAGAGAATGCAGTTCTGCCCACTCACTTTGATTAACCGATCGGGAACTCTCCAAGAAGACTTCCGTTCGAGCAAGCAAGGCGATCTCACTTGTACGTAGCGTCGACGCGGAGCGGGGCGCTACATTTCTAGCTTTAGTCTTGCATACTGCCCACCAATCCGACCTCGCTGTCCCCCATCTAGGATAAGTTGTGAAGTACACGAGCTGAGCCTGACTTGATAGGATAAATGGTTCGTAGCCTTGATATCTACGCTTGTAGTTTATATCCATAAGGCCATGCTTGTCAATTTTCCAACCTTGATCTTGAATCGGATCGAACCATTCACACCTGAATAGCACGATATTAGCAGGTTCTGTGCCATAATTATATGTCAACTCCACAATCTCTCGTAAGATGCCAAAAAAATCATTGCCCGGATTGACGTCTTTGTAGTTTGAAGATTTGATACACAAACCACCATTTTTCGTGGAATCAAGATCCAGAAAGCTGTCTCTGATAGGAGCATTTGTTGACTTGAACCTGAACCCATTCACACAGAAACTTGGCCATATTTTTACGGCAGTAATTGGTCCCTTGACTAGAGTTCTAATAGATTCAGTCTCGGGTGATATTAGACGATCGACCTAAATACCAAAGTAGCGATAGTAAGTTATTTGTTTTGCAAGTGCAGAAATAAAAAGTAATTACCAAGCATCTTACATATGCGCTCAACCAAGAAGGAAAATGGCATCTCATATCTTGTTCTACTTCTTCGTCTGTTATGTAGGGTCTAACCGACCTCAACTCATCATTATATGTGCTGAAAAACAATGAAGCAACTGCTGATTAGTAGCATAATAGTATCTTATACTATTACATTGAGATGATATAAACGTGGACGTATTAATTACTTACCCCTCTAGCTTCTCCACTTCATTCTCGTCGCAATTGAGTAATATATACAATTGAGCAGCCCTTAGCTCATCGTCATTCAAATATCTCTTCTTCATTTTTCCCTAAGGCTTTTCGGACGCATTGAATACTTTGAGTATTGCATCATTAGATTCCTGATATGCGTCATCGTTTCTCGGAGCTTTCGTCCTATTAGTAGCAACATGCGGTTTGAAATACGTCGAGCAAAAGTTTATAATCTCCTCGAGAACATAAGTTTCACAAATAGAGCCTTCAACCCGTGCCTTATTTTTCACCTTTCTCTTTAGGTGATTCAGATGCCGCTCGAAGGGGTACATCCACCGATAACCGACAGGACCATCAACACGTGCCTCATAGGAAAGATGAATTGGCAAATGCTCCATAGAGTCGAAGAATCCAGGAGGAAACACCTTCTCGAGCTTACATAGTGTTACCGTAATGTCCCTCTCTTGCTTTTCTAGACGATCGACGAGCAACTTAGTACAACAAAGATCTCTGAAGAATATGCTCAGCTCTGTCAATGGGTCCCAAACGACCTGTGGTAAGAATTTCCGAAATACAATCGAAATTAACCTCTCCATGAATACGTGACAATCGTGGCTCTTCATACCCCCCAGTTTATTCTTCTTGAGGTCGACGCATCTTCTCAAGTTCGACACGTACCCGTCTGGAAACTTTAGACCCTGAATCCACCTACAAAGTCTACCTTTATCCTCTTTATCCAGTGAGAAAACTGACTTAGGTTGCTTTAACTTTTCATTCCCCTCCTCTATTAAATGCAATACAGGACGTCTACATATTTCTTCTAAGTCCAACCTGGCCTTCAGATTATCTTTCGTCTTCCCCTTAACCTCCATTATAGTATTAATTATGTTATCAAACACATTCTTCTCGATATGCATGACATCAAGGTTATGTCTGATCAGATTGGTGCTCCAATATGGCAGATCCCAGAATATACTCCTCTTCGTCCAGTTATGGGTGCGACCAAATCCGTCACACTTGTACCCCTTAGCAGGCTCTTCGATAGCACTTGGTAAATCTTTTACCTCTTTCCATATCGTGCATCCGGGCCACCTTGGCGGTGGATTGGCCTTCTCCACAACTCCCGCACGAAAAGTATTCCGGTTCCTCCGGTACGGATGATCCTTCAGCAAAAATTATTGATGACAATCGAAGAAGCACGGTTTGCCTCCGTGTTTCAAACGAAAAGCCTGAGAATGGTCCATGCAATACGGACATGAGAGACGACCATGGGTGCTCCATCCCGATAACATTCCATAGGCCGAAAAGTCGTTGATGGTCCACATAAGTGCTGCCCTCATCTGAAAATTCTGCTTTCTAGAAACATCGTACGTGTTGGCACCTACTTTCCACAGCTGATTCAACTCATCTACCAAAGGCTATAAATACACATCGATGTTCCTCTTCGGATTGTTCGGACCCGGGATAATAACGGTTAGGAACATATACGGAGTCTTCATGCACATCCAAGGCGGTAGATTGTACGGAGTGACGATCACAGGCCAACACGAATACTAGGAGCCCAAAAGTCCGAATGGGGTAAAACCGTCAGAGGAGAGCCCCAATCTGACATTACGCGCTTCCTCGGCAACATGTGGATACTCTCGATCAAAGTGCTTCCATGCTTCTCCATCGGATGGATGATCCAATACTCCTTCGATCTGTTTTCGCCTGTGCCAACTCATGTTTTCTACAGTCTCCTTAACCATAAACAACCGCTGCAATCGCGACGTCAAAGGCAAGTAGTGCATCGAATCGGTAGGCTTCCTTGTACCGACAGACTTTCCTCTAACAGTGGCCTTGTAGCGATCAGCACCACAGAATCTGCACGCATCTTCATCCTTGTCGTCTTTATAGTACAACATGCACCCGTTGCGACATGCATCGATTTTCTCGTATCCCATCCAAAGCGATCTCACCATCCTCTTAGATCGATAGAAGTCTTTAGGCAACTTTGCACCCTCGGGTAAGATCTCTATAATCAAATCGAGCAGTCGATTATAACATTCTTGCGACATGTTAAAATCAGACTTGATGCTCAATAATCTTGTAACCACCTCCAACGGTGAATGATCCTCACAACCAGGATATAGTGGAATCCTTGCATTCTCCAGCAACTGTATAAACTTTGCAGCATCGGCATTCGGTGTCTCCTCAGCTGCATCATAATTGTCCGGATTGAAACTAGGTCCCGCCGCATCATAATTGTCCGGATTGAAACTAGGTCCCGCCGCATCATAAACCATGTTCACCAACCCGTCGTCATAAGCATCGTGGTCTTGGACATCCATATACGGCTCCACATAGGGCTCCGACTCCGATGCTAGAGATACAAGTTCTCCGTGCGCGGTCTACTGATAGTAATTCGGCGTGAAGCCCTTCGAGTATAAATGATATATAACTTCCACTTCTGGATGATATTTTTTGTTGCGATATCTCACACACGGACACTTAATTTTGGTACCGTCCATGTACTGAGGGAAAGCCTTGGCGAACTGCAGGAACTGCTGTACACCCTCAATGAATTCATCCCGTACACCGCACATGTCATCAGGATGACGGTTGTACATCCACGAACGATGACGCAGATAGTAATTCATATCCATTTCTAGATACTTCTGCAAAAATGACAGTATGTATCATATAAATCATTACATACAGTGGTTTATCACCTAACTTCATAACTTAACCGTACTATAAAAATCATAACTGATATAATACATACTTTCATTTATCAAAGTCTAAAATAAGCAATATTCAAAACAACTGAAAAGAGGCCAAGTCTCTTAGTTTTTTAATATTTTATACTATTGGTAAAAGCAAACAATAGTTTTTTTTACTACTTGAAAAGAGGCCAAGTCTCTTAGTTTTTTAATATTTTTTCTATGCGTAATTACTTAACTTCCCATATTAAATTGAATGAACAATTTTAATTAGTAAGAACTTTTTTGGAAAAAAAATTCCACTGTGATGTCTCAGTTTTATTATTATAAAGTAGTATAGATATATGGCTCATAGTATCCTAGTAAGTTGTGAGTTGGAAGCAAACACACACACACACACACACACACACACACACACACACACATAAAAATGGATTAGATCTTATGTTAAGCCTAGGCTTACAAGAGTTGCCAATGGCCTCTTTTGCTATATAATGCATCCCTCGAAGCCCAGGCCCACACACACAAACATAAAATGGATTAGATCTTATGTTAAGCCTTAGCTTACAAGAGTTGCCAATAGCGTCTTTTGCTACATAGTGCATCCATCGAAGCCCAGGCCCAAAGCTCATCTAGAGCAACTAATTATCAATATAGTTGTTATATTTACTAGTTATCAATATAGTTGTTCTATAAATACAGAGGCATCATCTAGACAGGAGAATTCAGGAATTGAGGTATCATAAGCTAAATCTAGAATTTCCACAACTAATTCCTGCTGCATTGTTCTATAAATATACAGAGGCACCATCTAGACCGAAGAATTCAGGAATAGAGGAATCATAAGCTAAATCTAGAATAATTCTTGAATTCCACAACTAATTCCTGCTGCACCCATTGCTAAAGTAGGAACTGTGCAAACTCCAATGGTTTCTTCTCCTTGATCCCCTGAAGAACCTGATAATTGAATCAGGATCCAGATCTCCAGAAGCAGATAATTCTTGTAATTCAATAAAGCTAGGCTGTACTGTAGGGAATTTACAAGGTACTAAAGTAACTGTACATCACGAAGGGTCTCTACTTCTTATAGAGGCAGAGGGGGATCATCATAGTAAGTAAAATATGGAGGACATAGTAGCAAGGCCTGCGGGGGGAGAGAGACATGGATGCTCAATGCATACAAGTGCAATGCTCCTCTGCACAAGACAAACTAGGAAGAAACATCCATAGTGAAGATAGAATATTGTATGTGTTTCAGTGTGTGTGTGTCAGTGTGTGTGTGTCGTGCCTGTGTCAGTGTCAGTGTCTGTGTGAGTGTGTGTGTGTGTGTGTGTATCTGCGTCTGTGTGTGTGTGTCGTGTGTGTCTGTCAGTGTCTGTCTGCGTGTGTCGTGTCTGTGTGCGTGTGTCGTGTCTGTCCAGTCATCAGTTGTGTCATTGTCACATGAGAGAGAGAGAGAGAGATTACCTAGAGCTCGAGGAGGAGGAAGGGGGTGCCGGAGTAGCCGCAGCCGTGGAGAGCCGGTCGCCGGAGAGGGGGGGGGAATCGAAAACTTTCAAAATTTTCGACAGATGGGGGAAAATAATCTGAGCCCTAATTAACCAAAAATTAGCGACATTTAGCGACGTCTAATAAAAACGTCGCTAAATTAAAATTTAGTGACGTCCTTTGACGTCGCTAAGCACGTTGCTAAATATTTTTGACATATACGTCGCTAATTACGACGATAAACGTCGCTAAATCAGATATATTAGCGACGTTTAGCGACCTTAATTGAACTTATAGCGACTCATCTTTTAAAATCTTAATAAAAGTCGCTAAACGTCGCTAAATGTCGCCATTTAGCGACGTTTAGCGACATTTTTAATGGAGTCGCTGATTTAGCGACGTTTATACCAGGAGTCGTTAAAATACGTCGCTAATCCCGCTTTTTCTAGTAGTGTATATATAAACCCAACATAAGAGGAGAGAGAAACAAACCAAAAGTTGTAGAGAGAGAGAAAGCAATCACGACGAAATCGAGATTTATTGAGCTATTAATTTTTTATTATTATAATAGTTTGTGTTGAATTCTAGAATATTTCATAGATTTGATTCCATCGCGTGTTTTTTTGGTTCTAGTTGCTTCTTTTTTATTTGATTTGTTTGATTTCTTTTTTTTTCATGAAGTTTATATAGTTGTTGATTTAATGAGGATTTTTTATTTGATTTTTTCTTCCCATCGATTTGATTGGATCGAGTGTTTTTATTTTTATTTTGTGCTAGTTGCTTTTTTTTATATTTGATTTCTTTGTTTTTTTCTTCAGGAAGTTTATATAGTTGTTAATTTGACGAGGATTTGTTTTTTTCCAACAAATTTATCATCAAAATTCTCTCGATTTGATTTTTTTTACTAATTTTGAATTCTATTTTCATGCAGAAAAGAAGAAGGAGAAAGGAGAATGGACGGTGAAAACAACATAAAGAAGAGAGGTCGAGAAGCCGAAGCAGCAGAAGAAGCAGACGACAACCGGATCCGCTGCTGCGTTCGAGGAGAAATCCAACCTCCTCCTCCACCCTCCGCTGCCGTCGCAAGAGCTTAGGGTGTTCGAGTTCCCGTGGAAGGAGGAGGAGGGGGAGGAGCGGCCGATGGTCGCTGCCGAGATCGACAGCGGCGGCAGCGACGACCTCCACGACATGTTCTTCACGTCGCTCGTGGACGGGTGCCGTGTCGCCATCGGGTTCCCCGGCGACCGCCTCTCACCCTCCCCGGCCCGATCGCGGAGAGAGTGGACTGCATCTGGAGCTGCGCGCTCCGCGAGCCGCTCTCCGTGTACAGTAAAACCTCTCTAGTTTAGAAGAAACATCATATTTCAAATATTAAAAATCAAAATACTTTGGATAGAGATGTTGTAGTCTCTTTTTTTTTTCTTTTTTTTTTCCGGGATATTGTAATGTATTTGAGTTTACTGTCTTACACTTCTGCCATTTGAGTTCAATGTCTCACACTTCTTTTGGGATTTGATTTCGAAATCGTTTGTCTAATCAGAAAAATTACCTCTCTTTCTCACTGAATTCGGAATTCCTCGTCTTTATTGTCAAATATTAATGCAGCACGTTGCACAAACTTAAAATATAAAAAAATAAATAATAATAATAATAATTATAATAAAATTATAGATTGTCTGAAATTGAACTCAGAAAAAAAATAACTCCTTAATAACTTAAGTTAAAAATATTTAATTATAATTAAATCATAGTTAAACAATAAATTAGATTTTTAATAATTTATAAATGATTCAAAAGGTTCAATTTTGAATTGTTTTCAAACTACTTTACACTAATATAGATATGTGTAAATGAGAAAAAATGTGAGGAACTCAAATTTGTATCTGATCGTGAGCTCATGGGAGTTAGAAATGAAAGAAGAGACAATTTTTAGAAATTGACTAAAGCTTTAGTGTGTAAATCTAACATGATAAATTTTTTTTTGAGTTACCTCCCACTTATTTTACCATAATTGAAGGTGCATTCTACTAAATTATCATAATGCATAAAACCTCTTACTTTTAAAGAAAATCGTTAATGACTAACAGTCAACTTTTTTGACCTACATAAATAAAAAGAGAAATTATGAGTTGCACTCTACTTATTTTACTATAATTCAAGGTACACTCCAGTTATTTGAGGATATATTGGCCATAATCCAAGGTGCACACTACTTATTTGAGAATATTTTTGTCATAAATGAGAGGTCAAAGGAATTGACTGTTAGTAATTGATAATTTTCGTTAAAAGTGAAAGGTTTTATGGATTATGATTATGGAGAAGGAGGGGGGCGAGGAGCGCAAATCAAAATTTCTCTAACTATTAAACCACAACCTTTTTGAAACGAGGGTGGGACAATAGTATATCATGATTAGATACGTCTATATTGATATATTATTTAGTATTCAGATTGATCATGTATCGTGGTCTAATATATCCTAGGTTAGGACTGCCCTGTTCTCCAGAATGCAACGACAAGTTTTACCATTCGTCCTAGTTCTGATTTAGTTATACTTTTGTTTGTTGCGATGACAGTTTTGATAAGAGAGTAGGTTGTCGAAAGCGCTGTTTAATTTGATTAGCATTGCGACATTCTTGAACGATGACGCATAGTTTGTAGCATTGCAAAGATGATCTGGCAGAACTTGAACAACGTTGCGCACTGTGTACAGCTCATGGATTCAAGCAGTCGGCTAGGATTTGTATAAACAGAATCTCTTGAAGGGGAATGAAAGAATAGCAAAATAATTGATTAGGTAATAAGTTTAGAAAATTAAGAAGAAGGTAATGTGTAGCGTGCACTCATGTTGCCAACCCATTTAGGGACATGGAAGTAATTGTTTTTTTCTCTTCATTTTCACTTCTTTAGATAATAGCAAGGAAGGAAAATAAATATGTTGCATAAAAAATGGCTGACTTGGTAGCACAACCATGTATCATTTTACCAACACTTCAACTTTCAACATATGTTCAGGAATAATTTTTTTTTTTGATGACAAATTCCTTTTTATATTGAAGTCACCAACATATTTAGCGATAGTGCACTTTTCGTCACTAGAAGAAAAAAAAATAACACAGTCAAATCGCCAAGGGCCTTGGCGAGATAGGCACATATGTGCTCTCTCAAGTTACCAACCTTGAAAGTGATATGAATCTTTGTTTTTTTAACTTGGTTGGCGATTCGCGAACCCATTTGGCTACACAAAAGTTTTTTTTTTTTTTTTTTTGCTTTTTTAGATAATAGAATGGAAGGAAAATAAATATGTTGCGGAAAAAATTGACAACTTGGCAGCATGTCTTTTTACCAACACTTCAACTTTCACAATGGAGCAAAATATTCAGAAAATAAATATTTTTGTTGACAAATTTCAGAAAATAAATATTTTTGTTGACAAATATTTTCTTTACCGACACTTCAACTTTCAGCATATGTTCAAGAAATAATTTTTTTTGTTGACAAATTTTTTTTTAAATTGAAGTCGCCAACATATTTGGCGATGGTGAACTTTTTGTCACTAAAAGAAAAAGCGTGATGGGCACATATGTGCTCTCAAGTTGCCAACCTTGATGTCAAGGTGTGTAAAAGGGCGGACGGTGCGGAACTCGGTCCGGGTCCAGCCCGAACCCGGTCAACGGACCGCCCCGCTCTGCCCCCCCCCATGGGTCCGGTCTGGGTTGGAGGATCCGACCCGCAAGCCCGGTCCGACCCGGTTCTGGTCCGGTTCTGCTGAGTTTTAATTTTTTTTTTTGGGATATATCCGTTGGGGGGTATTTTTACCAAAATATCCACATTTTAGGTAAGTTCCGACCCGCACGAAAGGCGTAACGATATGGGTAAAGATATTCACAGGGGCCAGAAACCAGGAGTAATTAGCCTTGCAAGGTGGTCCTTGCTGGCTATTTTTTGAACGTTTTAGGGATATTTTGGTCATTTTGCTAAAAATGACCAAAATACCCATTATAACAACTCTTTTTGAGGGTATTTGGGGTCATTTGGTCCCAATTTTATTTTTTATAAATTGTCACGTCCCGATCTCCCACAGGTAATCGGCCATCCCCGCTGGGCACGAATCACCACGTCAGCGCTCCCGCGGGACGATCTTTTCCATCTGTACGTGATGCCGCATTAGCACAAGCTGCACCCGTGCAAGGCCATGATCCGAACAGGCGATAAAATATCTAAGCCACAGAGTCGCAAAGATAGTCTGAATGCAGCGGAATAAGAACGAACAGACGATTGGTAACAAGTTCACAGAGTCGTCAATAGCGGAAGCCTTGAATAACACAAGTATAGAAGTAAAACAAGCACTTTATTGATATTGAACAAGTGTTACAAGCAGCGCTTGGCCGAGATTACAAGTCGCTCAAGCCTCTCTCTCTCTCTCTCTCTCTGAAACGATAAAAGCGTGCCAAGTGGCTAAATTTGTGGAATGATACATATGCGATGTTCCAACATTATGTCTTGTATATGTGTTTCAGTTCTGTACGCAACGTTCCAAGGCTTAAGAGTGAACTCCACGCCTTAGCACGCACGAAAGAATTTTCGCACCGAACGAGGTTCTCCCGTACCCTGCAAGCAATCTGGTGGGTTATCAGTACATGAATGTACTGGTGGCGAGGCTTCTCGCCCGCTCGACAAATCCAAACATGTTATAAAGGTTCCGTGCACCATCTATTAAGTTATCTTCTAGTCTTGCCTTAGGATTAGTTTCATGGCATAATGAATAGCCTAACTCGTGTGGCAGTGCGTCGTGAGATACAAAGAGAACACGGCGAGACTTACCAACTTACCATTTGTCCTTCCCTGTCCAAGGCAAACCAAGTTAAACCAAGAACGAGCATATATATATAATGTATCTAAGTCAAATTGCATAAGCAAACACGAGTGTCATGAGTGAGGTTCTGTTTCAAGTGCACGAGTTACACGAATTATCCAGAAGTGTTGCAGAAGATATTCAATTATTCAAATATGTACAAGTGTGTTATACTCATATCCGTTCAGATGATTCAGATTACTGGATGCGATACAATGACTCGCACGCGGATTGCCGCTAAGCGAGGATGACTTATCTATATGAACATGAGTTGTTAGCATAGCCATAAAGGACGAGTTATAGTCTTTGACGAGGATGGTATGCAATGAAAGTACACGATGTGCTACAAGCCATTCCGTCCAATATATGAGACTATCAGCCTTTTGTGCAAGATGACGCGGCGTTAGTGGAGACGCCACCTGCTCGCACATGAAAGGCTGCACGAGTTCCATCCGGATCGGAATGGCCCCGGTGCCCCAGAGACCGTTCATGGAACGAGATTCGAGAATCCCCCTTGTTTACAAGTTGTCCACGACATGCAAGTCTTGGATCTTCCAGATTCATAACATGACACGATAATCCTTTATTCTTGTTCTGAACGAGTATTGCTTCACGGGTTATGATTCTTGCTTTACTTGACACGATTCTCGTTCGGAGTTCAAGTTGATTTGATGCATTCCCCTGGTTCGGGAACTGCCTTGGCGACCTAACGGTCCTAGATACTTACATGTTCATATTTGCACAAAAAGACTATTTGATAGTCTTCTAGCTAACTAGATGCATGCACGATACGGATAATGTTACTTGATTATGGCATAAATTCATGTGGCAAGTATTGAAATGAGGCAATGAGTACAAGCTACAATATAAGTAGGCAAGAATGCAATTATACGAAATATAAGCATTTATGTTGGCACGGTCTAAGTAGTGCGAGGAGTGAAGCCGTACAAGGGCATATCGAGCGACATAATCTATAGGACGAGCAGTGTAAACAAGTGAAGCAGTGCACTATGAAGAGTATATAATGATCTATTTGAGGCATAGCGGGGTCTATTCTTTATTAGCATGCAATGGGTGATTTACCTAGCGACAAGCATGTATCGTTCATATTTTAAGTGTGCTGCTAAGCAAAGACAAGTTCATCGTAGCCACCCACCTTAGCGATGATTCACCTCGGTCGAGCGATACTCCGAACGAGTCTTTGAAAGTCTAAGTCTGAACTCCTGAAGGTCCAAGTCTGAAATCCTTTGCCTCAAACGAGTCTTCTCGCTAAGCAAAGCGGGTCGGATAGTTGTGTCACACCCCAGTCCCAAAATACCGAGGGACCGGACACATGGCAATGGCCAGCAGCACACACTGATGGACAAATCCAATTTAATGGATCCATCAAAGCGTACTTAAGCTGTAAAATAAAGTCTACTACAACATGCCATAACTAATCTCATCTATAGAAGATAAATGTAATCAACAGCATAAATAAAATGAAAACCAGCAACAAGTCTCAACAAAGTAAGTCGGGGAAACAACCCGACATAAGTCTGATACACTGGTTCAACAGACCAGAAACAAAAGAGTCTAAAATAAAGTAAATACTGAGTACGAATATCAGATACTCAGGAAAAGTCTTCAGCTGTCACCTCGTCCTCGGGGATCGGTTCAGCTCCGGTATCAAGTCCTGCTACAGCTTCTGCTCCTGTCCCGTAAACCTCGGGATAATGCTCCTCTGCTAAACCTGGGGACAACATCCGGAATCCAGGTCCTCAGGGGACATAACAAGGTACAAAATAATACATGCCAAAATAAATGCAGTGCAAGTAAATAAAACAAATAGGGTAGCTATGTAACCATCTATGTGATATGCAAGTGAGAGCATCACTAGTACTCAGGCTGAGACCGCTACAAGCTCTGTGTCGGGGAGCCGGTAGCAGTAATAACACGTAAAGGGTCTAGCTCTGCTGGAGAGTCTACAACCTCACAATAGTAGTAGATATATATAGAACAGCCTGTAGCCTGTGTGTCTCTCCCCACCCAATGTAACCACACGTCTCATGTCCATGTCACGCGAGATCATAGCTAATGCAACCAGTCATATAATCTCTATGAATATAATGTCTATGTCAATCCTGCATCCTACACAGAATCACCATGAATATCTCAGAAAGATTCTGTCTCATGTATAGTGTCAAGTGTCCTGGGTTATAATGTACTTGATAAGACAAGTACGAGAGTGTAAAGGGTCACGAATGTCCATCTCTAGATGACGTACACAACACCGCGTACGGGGTTGGCACCCGACTATAATCGAACACTAAGTACGTCACACGGTTCCTAGGTTAAGCATGTACAACAGTTATAATTGAGTCAAGTAATATGTAACAAAGACTGCAAGTTGGCAAGGTACACTTGCCTGGTGTTTGATTTCCAACTACTATTCTGGTACTCGTGAAATCTCTAGAAACATCTCCGGATGCTGAAACAAACATTACCATCATGCTCAGAAGATATCAAATAGCTAGAATCGCCTGTCCTTGAGTCCAATTTGGACACAGGGACAAAAATGACCATTTCGGGTCAAAACGGGGTCCACATGTGGGCCTACTTTGCACTGAAAAATGTGTCAGGAACAAAGGTCTCCAAATTCGTCTAACTTAGTGTCAGCCAGTCAGGAACGATGATATGAAACCAACGAAACTTCCAGAATTGGATTCCGATGAGCCGGACACAAAATCGTCCGTCAAGTAGAGCTTGTGGGGCCCACGATACGCGATTTTGTCAACGTTCCCAGAATTAAACCAAACTTGGGTCACAGGACCAGCGTATTGCTACGAGTTCGATGGCACAAGTTTCGTTTCGATCCGACGTGTGTACACAAAGTTACGACACATTCCAGAATGGACGGATACGGAACGTTGTCGGCGGATACGCGTTGATTTCGGTGTGCACGCACATCCAAATCAACTTCTGTGAAATCTTGCACGTCCGTATCAATGGCGCACACATATCGGTGAAGACCGCACGCGACCAAGTCATCCCGTTTGGTGGGGCATACTCGGTTCCGGGGTAAAACAGGGCGTTGATATTCTTGTTTTTGGATCGCGGTTTGCGATCGCCACAGGACGCGATACACCGAGCGGGTTGCACGGGTATCGAGAGGGTCACATAGGGTTCGCGTTGCAATAGACGGAACAGAAAACGGGACAGCGAGGAGAGAGAAATGGGTACCTGAACAGAGCTCCGAAAATCAAGATTTTCGTGTCGGTGTGTCGACACGAGACACTGACACAGCTAGGGTTTAGGGTTCAGGTGGCCAGGCTTCGCCGGAGGGAGGCGCTTGTAGCGCCCCGTTCTCCCGGTGCGGAGATCGCGGCTAAGAAACACAAGACGGTATCGTTCGATCGGGATAGATTGAATTAAGAACTCGTCCTCGTTATGGATTTGTTTCTTCGGAATCGATTCCCATATTCAGTGGACTATGTCCCAAGGATCGGCTTAGCGGCAGAGTCAGGAGGGACCTCTCCGCTGCTATCTTTTATTGCCTCGGTTTTTGATGTCGCTTATTTCTTTCGTGCTTTGAGTTGGTTTTGGGATTTGCTTGTTTTCCTTGAACAGTTTCGATGGTTTCCATTATTTTCGTTCATTGAACTGCACTTCAATCCCGAGATTAGAAAGAGAGAAAGAAGTATTAATCGAGCTGTTCGTGTGCAGGTGAACAAGCAGTAGGCGGCTTGCGAGCGGAGTCTTGAAGCGCCTCTTTCCATCTCCCTTCCAATAATCTAAGTGAGTGGCTACCAACCCGATTAGCTAGCCCTGCTTCCAAGCTTCACACCCTAAAATCTTGCATTCTTCTTTGCCCCGATCAAATGATACCAAGTAATAATAAAAGAAACCAAGATAAAAGAGAATAGACTTGGTTCATTATGCTTGTCAATAACTTCATGAACGGATACTGAACTGCATGCTTGTTCGTTTGGGAATAGATCATGAATTGCTTGTCTTGTACTTGCTTGTCTTGTACTCTTGTTGCCTCAACTACAGATTATTAACTTGTATATTGTTCGATCATGGACAACTTATGCATAGGGTAACGGTCTTGCGGACGATGCTGGGGCACTGGCATCGATCCGGTCCGGGTGAGACGTATTGTTTAGTCTCTTGTTCTTGGCAGAATGGCTTGCAATGCCCATTGTACTTTCGTTGCACACCATTCTCGTCAAAGACTATCGTCCATAATGGCAACCAAGCCAGTGATCATCTTGTATATTTAAACCTGTTGCAAACTAACTTGTGTCTTCGTGGCAGGGAAGGCAAGGTAAGTATTGTGCAGGTAATTCAGACGGGCAGGTAAAATCCACCGAACGGTGGCACGTTCATTTCAGTAAATTCTATATGCTGCTTACTTGTAAATGAACTAAGGCAAGATAGAAACCCACAAATATGCATGCTTCGTTAAAACAACGTATTGATTGGTATAGTTCGGTTAGCTCGCCTTCACCAGTATGTTTCGACATGCTGAACCTCGTTGAAACAGGTTCTCCACACCAAGGCGAACCGAGCGAGGAGCCGAAGTCGTCTTTCCGATCCAGTCCAGCTGTTGGTGCATCTTCACCGCGCCCTTTGAAGTATTTTGAAGACAGGATCTTGCAACTCTTCATACACAAATGCAGCTCCGTGGCAAGCCGTCCTCCAGCCTGGAGGTCTTTATCATTTTGAGTTTATAAAGAAATATAATGTACAGGACTGCTATCTCATTTTGAGTCAATACTTATGTAAGCCGTTCGGCATATTAGCTGACTCGTTCAGGAGTTTGTAATAGATGTTCATTATCAATAAAGAGAACTTTTTCATGTTTCAAATATGTGTTTCAATTTATCTGCGTACTCTGAATATGTGCTTGCTATGCAAAATACTTTAGTCTTGTGCGGGCGCAACCCTAGGCCCGCACGGCGGTCATGATTCGGGGGACGCCTCAACGATTCTAAGGAATCGGGTCGTGACATAGTGGTATCAGAGCACAGATTCAAGTTCCTTAGACTTCGTACTGGAAAAGTTCCTTTAACGATCAAAATTTCTGTGCGAACTCTTGAACTTGCTAGGCCAAAATGGGATACGTTCATGCAATAAGTCCATAATACATTATGATCCTAACATAATTTACCTTCTTTTGAAAGAATGGCTCCAGCACAATCTGCAGCGCAAACACAGGACGAAATGCAAGGCCAAGGAAGTAGTTCGGGTACTTCGGGAAGTTCAGAGAGCCAGGGAGCCGTGCCAAGCATCGATCCTGTCCAGCAAATATTGCAGATGTTGGAGGCAAACCAACAAAGGGACGAGGCTCGCTATGAACGGGCCGAGAAGCGGGCGGAAGAGAGTCAGCTCAAGTTTCAAGATAATATAGAAGCACGATTCTCAGTCCAACCTGTAAACCCCCTGATTTTCAAGCATTTATAAATTTGAATTTTTCTGAATTTTATGGAATTTTCTGGAAATTTTCTGAAATTAAATTCAGATATTTTCATTATTAAATGATTTTTAATTAATAATAAATAATATTAAAATATTATAAAAATAATATTTTATGGTGTAAAATTAAAATTCAGACATAGGGTAATTTTCCGAGAATTTATTGGACCCAGGATGGATTTTTAAAGCCCTAAAACTAAATATATAATTAAACCAAAAATAAACCGAGTTTTTATTAAATAAACCAAACCAAACCAAGTTGAACCAAACCGGGTTTATTTTATAAATCAATTTCTTATCGGGTCGGATCCGGGTCCAACCCAGACCTGACCCATTAACCCGAAACCCGACCCGTGCCCTAGCATAATGGATCGGGTCGGATCCCTGCCACCCGACCCGACCCGTCAGTGACCCGACCCGCATCTCCTTCTCTCCTCCAACCGCTCTTCCCCGACCTTACAGCTTCCGCTCCGCCGCCGGAAACGGCCGCCGCCGCCGCCCGTTGAATGCACCAGCGCCTCCTCCTCTTCCTCTCCCTCACCGGACCCTCTTCCCCTTCCCTCGCCGGCCGCCGTTCCCTCTCCCTATCTCTTCTATATAAATCGTCGACCCGAGCCCCATTCTCCTCTCCGCCGCGCCTGACCGGAACCCTAGCCCTTCCCGCTGCCAACGTCGCCTCCCAGCTCCACCGCACCAGCCTCGCCCGGCCCTACGGCTCCAGCACCTCCCCTCTCTCCCCTCGACTCCCTTCCCTGACCCCGCTGCCTCCGGCCAGAGACGCCACTGCCTCCGCCGAGCTCGCTCAGCCTCGAGCCGACCACCTCAGACCCAGCCGGCCGTCCTCGAGCCAGTCGCTCCCGTCTAGCACAGCTCCGGTGAAGCTCCGGCGAGCCTCAGACACGGACACAACAAGGACTCGGACACAAGGTCCTCAGACCGGACACAGCCCTAGCTCAGACACGTGTCAGACATGATTTATACTCGATTTTTCAGACCCTGTTCAGGTACCCATAACTTCTTGCTCGTAGCTCTGATTTCAATTCCGTCAGTTGCATCGCGTAAAATGTATGACCCCCTCGGTGCCCGTACAAAACGCTCGGGGCATCGCGTCCTGTGGTGATCGCGAACCGCGATCCAAAAACAGGAAAACCAACGCCCTGTTTCACCCCGGAACTGAGTACGCCCCGCCAAACGGGACGACTTGGTCACGTGCGGTCTTCACCGATACGTGCGCGTCGTTGATATGGACGTGCGAGATTTCGCAGAAGCTGATTCGGATGTACGTGCACACCAAAATCAGTGCGTATCCACGGACAACGTCCCGTATCCGACTTTTCTGTAATTTGCTGTAACTTAGTGAATACACGTCGGATCGAGACGAAACTTGCGCCATCGGACTCGTAGCAATACGCTGGTCCTGTGAGCCAAGTTTGGTTCGATTCTGAGAATGTTGACAAAATTGCGTGTAGTGGGCCCCACAGGCTCCACTCGACGGACGATTTTGAGAACGGCTCATCGGAATCCAATTCTGGAAGTTCCGTTGGGTTCGTATCATCGTTCCTGACCTGTTGACACTAAGTTGGACTATTTTGGAGACCTTTGACCCTGACGCATTTTTCGGTGCAAAGCGGCCCACATCTGGACCCACCTTGACCCAAAAATGACGTTTTTGCCCTTGTCTCCAAATTAGACTCAAGGACAGGCATTTCTAGCTGATTAATATTTTCTGGATCTGATGGTGATATTTGTTTCAGCAACCAGAGTACTTCCTGCAATCCCAGCTGAAGCCCGAGATACAATTGGAGCCGGAAACCCAGGCAAGTGTACCTTGCCAACTTGCAGTTCTTGTTAATTATTTCTTTGACTATATATATACTTGTGCATGCTTAACCTAGGGCCGTGTGACATGCTTAGCGTCCGATTATAGTCGGGTGCCAACACCGTACGCGGGGTTGTGTAACGTCACTTAGAGATGGTTATCGTAACATTTATATTTCTCGTACTTGCCATATCAAGTACATTATATCCAGGACACTTGACACATAACATGATACAGAATCTTCCTGACTATTCAAGGTGGTTCTGTATAGGATATAGATTTCATGACTTGATCATTATTTTCCTAGATCTTAATAAATGACTTATTGTATTAGTTTAATCTTGCGTGACATGAACATGAGACATTATGGAACTGTGACGTGAGATTACATTGGGTGGGGAGAGAATTACCATACAAAAGGCTGAATATATATATATATAATAACTTAATGGAAGTGCCTTAGACTCTGACACAGAGCTTTGGTACCGTACTGGCCCTTCGAGAAAATACTGCTATGGTTTCTTTGACACTGATCCTGTAGTAGTTTCAGCCTGAGTATGACTAAAACTCTCACTTGCATTATCACTTAGCTGGTTTAATTACTTACCCTATTATCCCTTTATTTCTGCACTGTATTATTTTGGCTTGTGTTTTCTGTACCTTGTTATGTCCTCTGAGGACCTGGAATGGATTATGTCCCCAGATTTAGCAGACGAGATCTACCCTGAGGTGTACGGAACATGAGCACTACTCGGAGCAGTACCTGAACCTGAGGATGAGGTGATTGCCGAGGACTTCTCCTGAACAATTGCTTCGCCATGCTCAGTCATTATGACAAATAGACTTTATTTCCTGTTTAATTAAACTCTTTATTTTCTTGTTTAATTAAACTTGTGTAAACAGACTTATTATCGGGTTGTTCCCCGATTTTTAAATACGTGTAACTGGATGTTGTTGTTTATTTCTTTTGCTGATGTTGCTATCTTTATTCTGTGGATGAGATTAGTAAACCCTGACTATTGTGTAAAACCCCCTTCCTAGAAAATCGTATATACCTTTTATTTATTAATTATTAATTAAATTGTAGTAATTAGGTCTAAATAGGAGAGATAGATTTTTAATAAATTTTTATGTTAGGTGTTCGGACACTTAGAGGACTTATGGGACCATCAGGAATTTTTCGGATTTTATTCTATGTAGGAGACCCCTTGAGCAGTTGCTAGCCTAACGATGTGCAATACCCTATTTTATAGATATTCTTATGAGTATATATATATATATATATATATATATATATATATATATATATATATATATATATATGTGTATACAAATATATATATATGTATATATCTTATTTAGAAAAGAATAGAAAAGAAAGTATAAGAATTTATTAAATAAATTAGTTAATAGTAATAATATAATAATAATAGTAATAATCCTATTAGCTATTTAGGACTCCTTTGCCAGACTCCTTTGCCAGCAACTTTATTATAGTAATAATCCTATTAGCTATTTAGGACTCCTTTGCCAGCAACTACGGCAAGGTGCTGTAGACATCTCATCCCCTTAGCAAATACACTAGGGACCGAGACCCCCTTCAACCCGATTTCTCCAGCCGATCCAAAATCCATCCGCACCCTCTCTCTCTCTTAATATATATAATATATATATATATATATATATATATATATATATATATATATATATATATATATATATATATATATATATATATATATATAGTTAGCTCTAAAACCCTAACCTAAACTCCAGACTTCTTCTTCCCATCTAGAGCCGTCACCACAGCCAGAGAAGCCTCCCCAAGCCATCCAATCATCCCGTCGACGCCGACATCGCGAACTGCAGTCTCCCACTCGAGGCACCTTCGCTCCGGCACGAATTCCCGTTGACTCGCTCGACCAAACGCTGATCCGTTTTCATAGGTATGATCTTCCCTCAACCCTCTCCAGTATTTGTTTTATAGTCAACCTCGAAAAATGTGTGCCCCTAGGTGTAAATCAGCGTCCAAAATGGACGGACAGGCAGAATTCTGCAATCGCAGAATTCCAGATTGACCACCCGTATTGTCGAGTTCGTATCTCCCACCACAGAGATCCGAATCCGATGATTCTTTTTGATACCTGTAGAATACATGATCTAGTTTATTTTCTGTATAATAACCCTAGGCTAATAGTTGCTGTGGACATAGTTATGTTCGTCACAAAACTGTGCGCACCCACTTTTTCCGGTTTCCCAAAAGTTGGAGAACGGAGCGCGCCCCGCCAAACGGGACCGCGCCGCCGTGTGCCAAGTGTACCGAATGGTGCACGCAGCATAACGGGACACGTGAAAATTTGTGGGGACTGATTCGGACGCGTGTGCGCGCCGGAATCAGGCCGTATTCGCGGACACATTTTGTGTCGCCACTTTTGTGGAACTCGCGAGTATTTTGTGCACGCTTGTCAGATTGTGACGAAACTTGCGTCCCTGGACTCGTGGTAACGCGCTGGTCCTGTGACCCAATTTTCACGTATTTCTGAGACGGTTGACCAGATCGCCAATTGGCGGGCCCCACAGTTGACTTTTTGGACCAAATTTTGTTCGGCTCATCGGAATCCAAATTTGGACATACCGTTGGGTTCGTATTGACATCTAGAGTTGTTTGACCCATAGTTTGTCCCATTTAGAGACTGTTATTCTCGGCACGCTTTTCGGTGCAAAGTGGCCCACACGTGGACCCCACTTTTATCCGAAATTACCGTTTTGCCCCTGTGTCCAAATTGGATGAAAGGGATATACTTTTTAGCTATTTTGCTTATTTTGGGAATATTGGTGATGTCTATTTCAGCATCCGGAGATATTTGTTCTGAGGCCATAGCTTCTGGTCCTGTGTATTGGACATCTGGACATGACATTTTGTAGCTTCTTGCCAGGCAAGTATACCTTGCCATTGTACTATTATTTACATTCCATATGTTGCATGCATCTTTATTTTCTGCACTTAGTTCATATATTTTAATTGTTATATAAAATATTCGCGACGGTGACGTCGCGATATGTTTTTACTTATGTATTGCATTGACCCTGTACATGAGACTACCCCATTATCATATAGTATCATTAGGTTCATTTAGCCGTGACATATATTTTTACACGAGTTGTGAGTCTCATATAGATCACGGACGCATGTATTGACTGATCATCGGTACGTATGGGCCGTGCGTTAGGGATAACTGCTGTTAGAAACTTTGCATGCTAGTAGACTTGGCAGTTATTAGAGGTCCAGGGACATAGCTTATTATAGTACGGTGGTCCCATCCTTGTACTTGTTTGGTTGCAGGATTGGGCTAGGGTACTAAGAATAGGCTATAGACCAAATCGTGTCATGGATGTGACATGCTTAGAGCATGGGGTGGGGAGGACAACAAGTACCGCATTTGAGCTCCTTTGCACTTTTTCTGTGACGCCCGGATTCTCCGCTGGAGATACGGGTGGTGATGACCCATATATATACATTGGCGGGCCTCCGCCGTTCAAAAGACGACGTGCCTTTGGGCCCCTGGCTCTTCAAAAGAGAACCATGCCAAATCCCAGTTTTCAGCCAGATAGCTCACTTGTGGGAAAAGTTGTTCTTAATTGCATTCACTTTAGACGGTTAGGCGACCCCTCTGGATATTTATTTCAGTACTTTATTGGCATGTGTTTAAGTATACTTGTTATGTCCCTCTGAGGACCTGGTCCGCTACCAGGTGTACCTGTTCTTGAGTGTTTGCAGGAGCACAGATTTGGAAGGATATAGATGCTTCGTGGATGTCTTCTCTTCGAGCCGTGATTGGTAGCTGGTACTTATTGTTTGAGTGAGTTGTATCTATATTGTATTTACTTTTTCCATTTGAGTTGGTAGTGGATTTGTTTCCACCCAACTATCATCCTTAGATTCTTCTTGTTGAGATCTAGTTTCATAGATACTGGTTATTTATTTCTATATGATTTTGGTGGATGAGATTTAGATTTTGACCTGTGACTTGTATTTCATTTTATACCACTTGTGGATTTTATATTCATATTACAGCGTACGTATGGATTTGGTTTCCATATATTGGAGTTGCCATATCCATGCGGCTGGCATGCTTACGTGTCCTAGTCCTACGTATTTTTGGGACTGGGGCGTGACATGTTTTTGTGGTGGCCCATGCAGGTTAAGAGCATATTGTCTCGGTTACGTTACTGTACCGAACAAGCCTGCACCTAGGACTAGAGTATAGGATCTCATCCACAATTGACTATGATTCATCTTCCTCCTATCTGTTCTATTTGAACAATTGCATCCTGCTTGATTCCTGTACTTCCTTAATAGTTCTTTGAGTATAGACTTCTGCTAGAATATAGGAACCCCTGTTATTAGGATGATGATTAGAGTAGCACACCTATTTAGAATACAACGAGATTATAGATACACCACTAAGTTTAGAAAATCTAGCGAACCCTAGAATCCCTTATCCCTATAATTGGTTACCATTACTCGGATGTATTATGAGGACTTGAGAGTAGTATAGACGCTACTAGAGTTAGTTAGAAGGTTACTATAATGTTTGCCCCTAGCATTGAGGAACCCATAGAAAACCAAAACTTAATATTTGGACTGAACCTAACCTTCATAGTTAGATGATATTGGAACTATAAACTTATATCATTATCTTGTTATTAGTAGACAGCACCCTAGGAAGCCTAGAGGAATGTAATCAACACTTCTCCCTTGATCATACCCCGAACATAGCAACTAACACCCCACTCCCCCTAGAGAACCATGATGCTATCTAGAGCCCTCTACCTTTATTTTATATATTGTTTCCATGCGACCATAGCGCTCGCTATTTTGCGACGGTTAATTGCGTTTCTTCTCTTCATCTTTCAACTCGAGCCATCTGACACTTCGGATAGTAGGCCAAGTAATTTTATTCTTTGTTAAGGGCTCATAGTTTGCTAGGCTTATAGTTGTGGCCTTGAGTGTGAAATTTTATGCTTGGTAGTTAGAACTTGATAAGTTTAAGTTGTTTTGTAGATTGTGACCAATGATTAACCCTTAGTTTTAAATCATGTAATTTGTACCCTCACCTCGATACAAGTTAGACCCTTCCTCCTTGACGGCCAGTAACTCTTCTATCCTTACCATTGACACTTGCTTGTAAGTGCTATGACTAAGACTTAGGATGACCATTACCTACATAAAAAGGATACCCTAATAAGTACCAAGATCTTTCCTCATATACCCAAATAAGAGTTTCTGTTTTATTTACATGTGCAAGATTATTTTGTAGGACCCTCTTAAGACTGTTACCGTATTAGTTTAATTCTTATAAGTTGGGTAGTATACCTCACCACCTAGTATCATATAGCTCCTGTGATCCATTGATGAAGTGTAACTGAATGACATTAATTGTATGCTAGCAATTACGATAGTGCTTATTCAGACAATAGAATTTAGAGGTTCTTGCCCCCATTTGGTCGACTAGCGACTTAGACAAGGAGGTTGTATGATAACTGTAGAGATTGTAGAGTCTTTTGTTATTATTGCTTATGCTGTTTTTGTTTTTGCAAACTTGAGTTATTTGTAACTTCTCTCATCATAATCCAGCGTATATTTTCTGTGCTACCTTGACCTATGCTGCTATTATAGCCTAGATTTGCAAGCTTATTCTTTATCGAGCTTGTTCATGACATATGTATTATTGGGGGCCCACACTAATACAATTGTCTAATCAGAATCAGCGTATTATGGTCTGGACAACCATAGTACGCTTGGTTCGCTCTTCACATGACTACTTTATGTGGATTGAGATACATAGTTGACTAGTAGACAAATATACTTGCCCCTAGACATGTCTGACATATCGTATCGGTTACATAACTGTAGTGATACGAGCATGTGAATAGGAATTACCAAAATAGGATTTTAATCCACAACTGCCTTGACAATTCTCTTTTGAATTCTCTAATCGCCTTGAACCCCATACCTGTATTCTATTACATCCCCCTTGAACTCTTTATTATTGTTTCCGTCTTTCCCTATTTCGGAAAGACAAATCTTGTGCTTGGTATGAGTTTGATACACAGAGAGTACTAGATATACCCCGTAGGCCGATCACATACTTGAGGATTATTCTTTTGTAATTAAGGACATATCATATATGATATAATCGGCGTTGAAGTTTTGAGGATTGAATGACATGAGTAAATAAATTAAGGGATATTTTCTTAAGGTATATAGTCTTAGGTGATAGGTGGATAAATTCTAAGTGGGGTAGTAGTGCATTGTCAACTCGGGAGGAATTTCTTTTAGATTATGATCGAGTAAGACTAGATTGGGAGAGGTTCAAGCCATTGTAATTTTGAGAAATTTAGAAGGATGACTAAGATGATGAGGATCAATGAATTGATATTGAGGACCCAATATTTATACCTTAAGTGCATGAGTTAAGTTTTTGAACAATGAAGGTAGAATCACCAATTTGAATTTAAAGGATAAATATAGAATTTCAGACTTGAATATTGGTGGACTGCATTTAAATTATTTTTCAATTTGGTGATTTGAATTAAGAATTAAAATTTTGGTTGGACGACCTATTTGAAATAATGAGGATGTGAATGGAATTTAAAGAGTTGAGGCATACAAAATTTTATAAGTGAAAATGGGAATATATTGGACTCAAACCACTTCTAAAGGAGATTATGATAGTTAGAGATCGTGAGGTAAAAGTTATATGAGTATGTAAATCTTGGAGATGTTATGTGGATATGGATAATTTGAAACAAGGGGAGAAGAGATAACCATAGATTAAATTTTGATTGGAGCAGTGGTCATCTTAACCTAGAAGTGATTGCAATGGATATGATTAGGATTTTAGTTATCGCAAGAAGATTGCGACTGACTTGCCTTATTGTACATAAAGGATTAACCGATTCTGCCTTATTTCAATTTTGAGGACGACATTGTCTTAAGTTGGCTGAATTATGAAACCCTCTCACCTAAGAATTTGACCTACTCGGCCTAGATAGTGAGACTGAGGCTAGCACGAATCCACTTAGAAATAGAACACGGTATTTTTATTTAGTTTTACAACATGATATCACTTGACACGCCTTACCGTGCTCCGATAATTGGAGCACTACACTAGCCACTGCCTTCCTACAAATTCTACACCCTTATCCTAGACATGTCCATCATCCAATTCTCATCTTTGTACAATTTTCCAATTGGTGGACGCTTTTATGCAAAAGAGCATTTATGTGTCCACACCATTGGACATGACACATAAAGAAACCCATTATTTTTTTTTTGCTCATATGGATTTTTCCATGATATTTTTCCGGAATGTGCAACGTGTATACATCGCCCACTCCATAAACCTAGCCTTGCATTTAAACAATGCAAATCTTGCACCATCCTTGCATTCTATCGTGGCTTAATTTTAATTTCGAGGACGAAATTTTTATAAGTTGGGTAGAATGTAAAACCCCCTTCCTAGAAAATCGTATATACCTTTTATTTATTAATTATTAATTAAATTGTAGTAATTAGGTCTAAATAGGAGAGATAGATTTTTAATAAATTTTTATGTTAGGTGTTCGGACACTTAGAGGACTTATGGGACCATCAGGAATTTTTCGGATTTTATTCCATGTAGGAGACCCCTTGAGCAGTTGCTAGCCTAACGATGTGCAATACCCTATTTTATAGATATTCTTATGAGTATATATATATATATATATATGTATATACAAATATATATATATATGTATATATCTTATTTAGAAAAGAATAGAAAAGAAAGTATAAGAATTTATTAAATAAATTAGTTAATAGTAATAATATAATAATAATAGTAATAATCCTATTAGCTATTTAGGACTCCTTTGCCAGACTCCTTTGCCAGCAACTTTATTATAGTAATAATCCTATTAGCTATTTAGGACTCCTTTGCCAGCAACTACGGCAACGTGCTGTAGACATCTCATCCCCTTAGCAAATACACTAGGGACCGAGACCCCCTTCAACCCGATTTCTCCAGCCGATCCAAAACCCATCCGCACCCTCTCTCTCTTAATATATATAATATATATATATATAATATATATATATATATAATATATATATATATATATATATATATATATATATATATATATATATATAGTTAGCTCTAAAACCCTAACCTAAACTTCAGACTTCTTCTTCCCATCTAGAGCCGTCACCACAGCCAGAGAAGCCTCCCCAAGCCATCCAATCATCCCGTCGACGCCGATATCGCGAACTGCAGTCTCCCACTCGAGGCACCTTCGCTCCGGCACAAATTTCTGTTGACTCGCTCGACCAAACGCTGATCCATTTTCATAGGTATGATCTTCCCTCAACCCTCTCCAGTATTTGTTTTATAGTCAACCTCGGAAAATGTGTGCCCCTAGGTGTAAATCAGCGTCCAAAATGGACGGACAGGCAGAATTCTGCAATCGCAGAATTCCAGATTGACCACCCGTATTGTCGAGTTCGTATCTCCCACCACAGAGATTCGAATCCGATGATTCTTTTTGATACCTGTAGAATACATGATCTAGTTTATTTTCTGTATAATAACCCTAGGCTAATAGTTGCTGTGGATATAGTTATGTTCGTCACAAAACTGTGCGCACCCACTTTTTCCGGTTTCCCAAAAGTTGGAGAACGGAGCGCGCCCCGCCAAACGGGACCGCCCCGCCGTGTGCCAAGTGTACCGAATGGTGCACGCAGCATAACGGGACACGTGAAAATTTGTGGGGACTGATTCGGACGCGTGTGCGCGCCGGAATCAGGCCGTATCCGCGGACACATTTCGTGTCGCCACTTTTGTGGAACTCGCGAGTATTTTGTGCACGCTTGTCAGATTGTGACGAAACTTACGTCCCTGGACTCGTGGTAACGCGCTGGTCCTGTGACCCAATTTTCACGTATTTCTGAGACGGTTGACCAGATCGACAATTGACGGGCCCCACAGTTGACTTTTTGGACCAAATTTTGTTCGGCTCATCGGAATCCAAATTTGGACATACCGTTGGGTTCGTATTGACATCTAGAGTTGTTTGACCCATAGTTTGTCCCATTTAGAGACTGTTACCCTCGGCACGCTTTTCGGTGCAAAGTGGCCCACACGTGGACCCCACTTTTACCCGAAATTACCGTTTTGCCCCTGTGTCCAAATTGGATGAAAGGGATGTACTTTTTAGCTATTTTGCTTATTTTGGGAATATTGGTGATGTCTATTTCAGCATCCGGAGATATTTGTTCTGAGGCCATAGCTTCTGGTCCTGTGTATTGGACATCTGGACATGACATTTTGTAGCTTCTTGCCAGGCAAGTATACCTTGCCATTGTACTGTTATTTACATTCCATATGTTGCATGCATCTTTATTTTCTGCCCTTAGTTCATATATTTTAATTGTTATATAAAATGTTCGCGACGGTGACGTCGCGATATGTTTTTATGTATTGAATTGACCCTGTACATGAGACTACCCCATTATCATATAGTATCATTAGGTTCATTTGGCCGTGACACATATTTTTACATGAGTTGTGAGTCTCATATAGATCACGGACGCATGTATTGACTGATCATCGGTACGTATGGGCCGTGCGTTAGGGATAACTGCTGTTAGAAACTTTGCATGCTAGTAGACTTGGCAGTTATTAGAGGTCCAGGGACATAGCTTATTATAGTACGGTGGTCCCATCCTTGTACTTGTTTGGTTGCAGGATTGGGCTAGGGTACTAAGAATAGGCTATGGACCAAATCGTGTCATGGATGTGACATGCTTAGAGCATGGGGTGGGGAGGACAACAAGTACCGCATTTGAGCTCCTTTGCACTTTTTCTGTGACGCCCGGATTCTCCGCTGGAGATACGGGTGGTGATGACCCATATATATACATTGGCGGGCCTCCGCCGTTCAAAAGACGACGTGCCTTTGGGCCCCTGGCTCTTCAAAAGAGAACCATGCCAAATCCCAGTTTTCAGCCAGATAGCTCACTTGTGGGGAAAGTTGTTCTTAACTGCATTCACTTTAGACGGTTAGGCGACCCCTCTGGATATTTATTTCAGTACTTTATTGGCATGTGTTTAAGTATACTTGTTATGTCCCTCTGAGGACCTGGTCCGCTGCCAGGTGTACCTGTTCTTGAGTGTTTGCAGGAGCACAGATTTGGAAGGATATAGATGCTTCGTGGATGTCTTCTCTTCGAGCCATGATTGGTAGCTGGTACTTATTGTTTGAGTGAGTTGTATCTATATTGTATTTACTTTTTCCATTTGAGTTGGTAGTGGATTTGTTTCCACCCAACTATCATCCTTAGATTCTTCTTGTTGAGATCTAGTTTCATAGATACTGGTTATTTATTTCTATATGATTTTGGTGGATGAGATTTAGATTTTGACCTGTGACTTGTATTTCATTTTATACCACTTGTGGATTTTATATTCATATTACAGCGTACGTATGGATTTGGTTTCCATATATTGGAGTTGCCATATCCAGGCGGCTGGCATGCTTACGTGTCCTAGTCCTACGTATTTTTGGGACTGGGGCGTGACAATTGTAAAACAGCTTAAGTATGCCCCGATGGATCCATTAAATTGGGTTTGTCCATCGGTGCGTGCTGCTGGCCATTATCACGCGTCCAGTCCCTCGATATTTTGGGATTGGGGTGTGACATAGTTTTTGTGGTGGCCCATGCAGGTCAATGACTAAATTATTCGGTTTCAACTTAGGAACCGAACAGGCCTGCAAATAAGAATAGGATAAGTTTTTAGGATCTCATCCACTTGCTTGAATCGTTTTTGATATCTATATCGTATTCGAACTAATTCTTGACTTGCATCATGCCTTGATTCCTGTGCGCCTCTTATAGTTTATTTTTGATGTAGAGAAATGGATTCACGAACAAATGACGGAACTCCAGCAAGAACACCAATAGGTGCTGAAGCCACCTACGGAGATGATGAAGTAACGCTATTGAGTGGAGATCCCTCTACTCACCGAAGCAGCCAAGCAGATCCGCAAGCTTCTAGATTTTGGCATGATGACATTCTACCTCTGCCACAGTTCACTCCACAGATGCCTGTCTTTCCACCAGGTCAAGCAATGGACGGACAGTAGATGTTCCAGATGTTTTACGTAATGATGCAAGCCCAACAACAAGTCCAACATGAGGCTCAGCGTCGCGAAGCTGATTACTTGAGGAACAGTCTAGTAAATGCACTGGAGCAGGCCAACCTACCAGCTATACGGCAACCGACGGGCTCTATCACTGATTTTCGCCAACTGAAGCCCCGTACCTTTTCTGGCAAGGAGGAGCCCACAGAAGTTCATGAGTGGCTCACCAACATACAACATCAATTATAAGCAGCTGAGCTACCAAGGGAACGTTGGATGACTGCCGTCAGAATGCAATTGACGGGTAATGCTCATCACTGGTGGCTATCTGAAGAGAGACGGCTCGGACCAGACCGAGTTACTTGGGAAGAGTTCTCCAGACTCTTCCAGGAGATGTACATTCCGGCTATCTCTCGATCAGAATTGAGGGACAAGTTCAATCGCCTCATTCAGGATGCTATGACGGTGGAAGAGTACAACGCCGAGTTCATTCGTCTGAGTCGTTTTGCCCCTACCTTGATCCCAACAAAAGAAGAAAAGGCTGAGAAGTTCTTTGATGGGCTAAAATTTGAGTTACAAAGAATGATCGGATCCGTCGTACCTACTTCGTACACGGACGTCCTTGCTGCAGCTCGACGTATGGAGCGTGTCATCATACGAGAATCCAACCTGAAGAGGTCTTCCACCTCAGCACCAGCCAGAGCAACAAATGGAGAACCTGCCAAGAAACCTCATCTGCATCAAACACCACAGGGAGCTGCAACCAAATCCCTGACTCTTCCTACTTGTTACTACTGCGGCAAGATAGGCCATGTTGAGAAGGAGTGTAGACGAAAATTTGGACTGTGCTTAGGTTGCGGGTCCAGACAGCATGCAGTAAGAGATTGTCCTGAACGTAGAGAAGGAGCACCAAGGGCAAACCAACAAGCTCTACCAGCACCAGGAGGATATCAACCAAGGCTACCCTTGGCACTTCAAGCAGCACCCTACCAGCAAGCCCAGCAACAGCAGAGAGCACCACCTCAAGGACGCGGCCAAGTTTTCGCGATGACTGTGGGAGACGCGCAGAACCATGGCGTAGCTAATGCGAGTAAGTTTTTATAGTTTTTCCGTTTCTAGTATTGCTATAGTTTGTGCCTGCTGGTTCGTGACCCCAGACTTAACTTGATAACTTTAACTTGTTAATAATTGATAACCTAGTGTTAACCTAGTAATTTTGAACTTGATAATAACCTAGAATTGTTAACCTAATATGTTTTAAAGATAACCAGGTTTTCTAAAAATTATAATTTTCTAGATTTCCTATAATTGGGAAATTTCATTGCTTAGGGAAATGACTTTCCCTATGTGTTTAAACCCTCAACCTTGATTTTCTGTTTCGAATAAATTTTGCAACCGTGTCATCTCTATTGACCGGTTATTCTTTGATTGCGAGGACGCAATCCTCTTAAGGGGGGTAGATTATAAGCCCCTTGATTTTCAAGTATTTATAAATTTGGATTTTTCTGAATTTTCTGGAATTTTTGGAAATTTTCTGAAATTAAATTCATATGTTTTTATTATTAAATGATTTTTAATTGATAATAAATAATATTAAAATATTATGAAAATAATATTTTATGGTGTAAAATTAAAAACCAGACATAGAATAATTTTTCTGGAATTTATTGGACCCCGGATGGATTTTTAAAGCCCTAAAACTAAATATATAATTAAACCAAAAATAAACCGGGTTTTTATTAAATAAACCAAACCAAACCAAGTTGAACCAAACCGGGTTTATTTTATAAATTAATTTCTTATTGGGTCGGATCCGGGTCCAACCCAGACCTGACCCATTAACCCGAAACCCGACCCGTGCCCTAGCATAATGGATCGGGTCGGATCCCTGCCACCCGACCCGACCCGTCAGTGACCCGACCCGCATCTCCTTCTCTCCCCCAACCGCTCTTCCCCGACCTTACAGCTTCCGCTCCGCGGCCGGAAATGGCCGCCGCCGCCGCCCGTTCACCGCACTAGCGCCTCCTCCTCTTCCTCTCCCTCACCGGACCCTCTTTCTCTTCCCTCGCCGGCCGCCGTTCCCTCTCCCTATCTCTTCTATATAAACCGTCAACCCGAGCCCCATTCTCCTCTCCGCCGTGCCTGACCGGAACCCTAGCCCTTCCCGCTGCCAACGTCGCCTCCCAGCTCCACCGCACCAGCCTCGCCCGGCCCTACGGCTCCAGCACCTTCCCTCTCTCCCCTCGACTCCCTTCCCTGACCCCGCTGCCCCCGGCCAGAGACGCCACTGCCTCCGCCGAGCTCGCTCAGCCTCGAGCCGACCACCTCAGACCCAGCCGGCAGTCCTCGAGCCAGCTCTCCCGTCTAGCACAGCTCCGGTGAAGCTCCGGCGAGCCTCAGACACGGACACAACAAGGACTCGGACACAGGGTCCTCAGACCGGACACAGCCCTAGCTCAGACACGTGTCAGACACGATTTATACTCTGTTTTTCAGACCCTGTTCAGGTACCCATAACTTCTTGCTCGTAGCTCTGATTTCAATTCCGTCAGTTGCATCGCGTAACCTGTATGACCCCCTCGGTGCCCGTACAAAATGCTCGGGGCATCGCGTCCTGTGGTGATCGCGAACCGCGATCCAAAAATAGGAAAACCAACGCCCTGTTTCACCCCGGAACTGAGTACGCCCCGCCAAACGGGACGACTTGGTCACGTGCGGTCTTCACCGATACGTGCGCGTCGTTGATACGGACATGCAGGATTTCGCAGAAGCTGATTCGGATGTGCGTGCACACCGGAATCAGTACGTATCCGCGGACAACGCCCCGTATCCGACTTTTCTGTAATTTGCTGTAACTTAGTGAATACACGTTGGATCGAGACGAAACTTGCACCATCGGACTCGTAGCAATACGCTGGTCCTGTGAGCCAAGTTTGGTTCGATTCTGAGAACGTTGACAAAATCGCGTGTAGTGGGCCCCACAGGCTCCACTCGACGGGCGATTTTGAGAACGGCTCATCGGAATCCAATTCTAGAAGTTCCGTTGGGTTCGTATCATCGTTCCTGACCTGTTGACACTAAGTTGGACTATTTTGGAGACCTTTGACCCTGACACATTTTTCGGTGAAAAGCGGCCCACATCTAGACCCCACCTTGACCCGAAAATAACGTTTTTGCCCTTGTCTCCAAATTGGACTCAAGGACAGACATTTCTAGTTGATTAATATTTTTTGGATCTGATGGTGATATTTGTTTCAGCAACCGGAGTACTGTCTGCAATCCCAGCTGAAGCCCGAGCTACAATTGGAGCCGGAAATCCAGGCAAGTGTACCTTGCCAACTTGCAGTTCTTGTTAATTATTTCTTTGACTATATATATACTTGTGCATGCTTAACCTAGGGCCGTGTGACATGCTTAGCTTCCGATTATAGTCGGATGCCAACACCGTACGCGGGGTTGTGTAATGTCACTTAGAGATGGTTATCGTGACATTTATATTTCTCGTACTTGCCATATCAAGTACATTATACCCAGGACACTTGACACAGAACATGATACAGAATCTTCCTGACTATTCAAGGTGGTTCTGTATAGGATATAGATTTCATGACTTGATCATTATTTTCTTAGATCTTAATAAATGACTTATTGCATTAGTTTAATCTTGCGTGACATGAACATGAGGCATTATGGAACTGTGATGTGAGATTACATTGGGTGGGGAGAGAATTACCATACAAAAGGTTGAATATATATATATATATATATATATAATAACTTAATGGAAGTGCCTTAGACTCTGACACAGAGCTTTGGTACCGTACTGGCCCTTCGAAAAAATACTGCTATGGTTTCTTTGACACTGATCCTGTAGTAGTTTCAGCCTGAGTATGACTAAAACTCTCACTTGCATTATCACTTAGCTGGTTTAATTACTTACCCTATTATCCCTTTATTTCTGCACTGCATTATTTTGGCTTGTGTTTTCTGTACCTTGTTATGTCCTCTGAGGACCTGGAATGGATTATGTCCCCAGATTTAGCAGACGAGATCTACCCTGAGGTGTACGGAACAGGAGCACTACTTGGAGCAGTACCTGAACCTGAGGACGAGGTGATTGCCGAGGACTTCTCCTAAATAATTGCTTCGCCATGCTCAGTCATTATGACAAATAGACTTTATTTCCTGTTTAATTAAACTCTTTATTTTCCTGTTTAATTGAACTTGTGTAAACAGACTTATTATCGGGTTGTTCCCCAATTTTTAAATACTTGTAACTGGATGTTGTTGTTTATTTATTTTGCTGATGTTGCTATCTTTATTCTGTGGATGAGATTAGTAAACCCTGACTATTGTAAAACAGCTTAAGTATGCCCCGATGGATCCATTAAATTGGGTTTGTCCATCGGTGCGTGCTGCTGGCCATTATCACGCGTCCAGTCCCTCGATATTTTGGGACTGGGGCGTGACACAACCATTCCACGGCAAGAGCACCGACTCCGGTAGAACAGCCCGTGCTTGAAGTAGAGACGCCACAAATTCCAAGGCTGAGGGACGTGACTGCCTTCGACTTTGGCCACTTCAAGAAAGTCTGCAACACCCCATTCAACGGGACTGAGGACCCAGTCGTAGCTCTAGATTGGTTGGCCGAACTTGAAGATCACTTCGCTCTGCTAGAGGTCCCCGAAGAGAGGCGTGTCGCCTGCGCGCAACTACAGCTCCGCCTCAATGCGCACGATTGGTGGAACGTGCATCGACGATCTCCTCAATTTGATCACGGAGAGAAGGCGATCTCGTGGACGACTTTTCGTGCCGCGTTCGAAGAGGAATTTATACCCCCTCCAGTACAACGTCAGATGGAGAACGAGTTCGTGCAACTGAGGCAGGGCAACATGACTGTTAAGCAGTACTCCGCCGAATTCAACCGTCTCTCCAAATTCGCTAGGGCCTATTTACCTGATGCAGTGAGTCGAGCAAGAAGATTTGAAGGTGGACTACGCCCTGCCATTCAAGGGCACGTAGCCGTTCATCAGTATCGTACAATGCGTGAAGTCATGAATCACGCCCTATCTCTCGAACCATATTATCGTCACGTTCCTGCCGGCGCTGTGTATACATCCAGTCACAAACGCCAAAGCGACGAGAGAGGAAACAACGCTACAAAGCGTCACAATGATGGAAGAAAGCAGAAAGCAAACCAGCCTTGTAGTTTCTGCAAAAAGCCGGGGCATGCAATCGACAAATGTCGCCTGAAACTTGGATTATGCCTAGCCTGTGGCGGATCAGACCATTCTGTTCGTGATTGTTCCTTGAGTCATGATCGCCTTCCCGAACATAATAATCCCTAACGGTAGGTCATATTCTTAAGTTTTGGGACAAAACTTCCAATTAGTTGGGTAGGATGTAGCGCTCCGTTCTCCCGGTGCGGAGATCGCGGCTAAGAAACACAAGACGGTATCGTTCGATCGGGATAGATTGAATTAAGAAGTCGTCCTCGTTATGGATTTGTTTCTTCGAAATCGATTCCCATATTCAGTGGACTGCGCCCCAAGGATCGGCTTAGCGGCAGAGTCAGGAGGGACCTCTCCGCTGCTATCTTTTATTACCTCGGTTTTCGATGTCGCTTGTTGCTTTCGTGCTTTAAGTTGGTTTTGGGATTTGCTTGTTTTCTTTGAACGGTTTCGATGGTTTCCATTGTTTTCGTTCATTGAACTGCACTTCAATTCCGAGATTGGAAAGAGATGAAGAAGTATTAATCGAGCTGTTCGTGTGCAGGTGAACGAGCAGTAGGCGGCTTGCGAGCGGAGTCGTGAAGCTCCTCTTTCCATCTCCCTTCCAATAATCTAAGTGAGTGGCTACCAAACCGATTAGCTAGCCCTGCTTCCAAGCTTCACACCCTAAAATCTTGTATTCTTCTTTGCCCCGATCAAACGATACCAAGTAATAATAAAAGAAACCAAGATAAAAGAGAATAGACTTGGTTCATTATGCTTGTCAATAACTTTATGAACGGATACTGAACTGCATGCTTGTTCGTTTGGGAATAGATCATGAATTGCTTGTCTTGTACTTGCTTGTCTTATACTCTTGTTGCCTCAACTACAGATTGTTAACTTGTATATTGTTCGATCATGGATAACTTGTGCACAGGGTAACGGTCTTGCGGACGATGCTGGGGCACTAGCATCGATCCGGTCTGGGCGAGACCTATTGTTTAGTCTCTTGTTCTTGGCAGAATGGCTTGCATTGTCCCTTGTACTTTCGTTGCACACCATTCTCGTCAAAGACTATCGTCCATAATGGCAACCAAGCCAGTGATCATCTTGTATATTTAAATCTGTTGTAAACTAACTTGTGTCTTCGTGGCAGGGAAGGCAAGGTAAGTATTGTGCAGGTAATTCAGACGGGCAGGTAAAATCCACCGAACGGTGGCACGTTCATTTCAGTAAATTCTATATGCTGCTTACTTGTAAATGAACTAAGGCAAGATAGAAACCCATAAATATGCATGCTTCGTTAAAATAACGTGTTGATTGGTATAGTTCGGTTAGCTCACCTTCACCAGTATGTTTCGACATGCTGACCCTCGTTGAAACAGGTTCTCCGCACCAAGGCGAACCGAGCGAGGAGCTGAAGTCGTCTTTCTGATCCAGTCCAGCTGTTGGCGCATCTTTATCGTGCCCTTTGAAGTATTTTGAAGACAGGAGCTTGCAACTCTTCATACACAAATGCAGCTCCGTGGCAAAGCCGTCCTCCAGCCTGGAGGTCTTTATCATTTTGAGTTTATAAAGGGATGTAATGTACATGACTGCTATCTCATTTTGATTCAACACTTTTGTAAGCCGTTCGGCATATTAGCTGACTCGTTCAGGAGTTTGTAATAGATGTTCATTATCAATAAAGAGAACTTTTCCATGTTTCAAATCTGTGTTTCAATTTATCTGCGTACTCTGAATATGTGCTTGCTATGCAAAATACTTTAGCCTTGTGCGGGCGCAACCCCAGGCCCGTACGGCGGTCACGATTCGGGGGACGCCTCAACGATTCTAAGGAATCGGGTCGTGACAGCGCTGACGGAGGCGGCTGGGCTCGGTGACGGCCGGGCTGCGCTGCGAGGGTGGCGGCCGGCTCTGGCCGGAGGCGGCTATGCCGGAGCTACGGCGGGGACGAGACGCGGGGACGCTCGGGGCGAAGTCGGCTGCGGGTTCTGCTCCAGGGGGAGGCGGCTCAGGCGAGAGCTCGAGGGGATTCTGGACGGGGACGGGCGGAGGAGGAAGGGAGAGAGGGCGGAGGCTAGGGGCTGACAGTGGCGGGGCGACCGGGAGCTGCGGCTGAGGGAGGTGGCGGGGGAGGATGTTGGCCGGAGAAGAGAGGGGTTAGGGTTTCTTTTATAGGGCAGGGCTAGGGGCTGGGGCGCCGGGTCGTGGCGGAGGAGGCAGAGTAGGGGAGTACGTGGGCCGAGCGGAGCGGTGCGAGGCCGTCGCCGACTTGGCCGGGCGGAGCGCCGGAAGACACGGGCCGAGGGGGTTTCGTGGGGGTCAGAGGGAAGCGGGTCGGGTTGGTGACGGGTCGGGTCGAGCAGATCCGGCCCGACCCGCTAGAGTCTGAAAGCGGGTTCGGGTCGCGGGTTTGACCCGAATCCGACCCGCAGGGCTGAGTTGGGTTTGGTTTGGTTTGGTTCAAGTGAACCGGGTTCAGGGTTTAATTTTAAAAATAGTTTTTAGGGCTTTAAAAATAGGTTCGGGGTCCAATAAATTCCAAAAAATTACCCTAAGTTCAGTTTTTCATTTTACACCATAAAATATTATTTTTATAATATTTTAATATATTTTAAAAATATTTAATTCTATTTAATGCCGAAAATACCTTATTTTTAATTACCGAAAAATTATCGAAAATTCCAGAAAATTTCTGAAAAATCTATTTTAAAATCTTGAAAAATCAGGGGGTTTACAAGTTGCATTTGCGCCTTTTTAATCGGCTGTCCGCTTGAACAAAACGAGTCGTTACATTATACACCACTCAGAAAAAGTCTTATCCTCGAGACTTTCTGATCGCAAACCATTCTATCGTATACTATCGAATCTATCTCAAGTATAACAATCGGTACCACTAGATCCGTTCGAACACAATTTTGTACTCATTCCTTATACCGTGTCGCATGTATGCTGGGTCTGTCTTATTGAATGACTCTATCATTCAATCCAAGCTCTGACTCGGTCTCTACTGTGCCTTAGTGCGGAACATATATCGCTTAATGCGCGGTACGTTATAATCCATCGTGAATGACGATCTAAGACTGAGGCAAACTTATCCAAATCTTTATACTCGTTCATGAGAATCTAACATATTCACTTGCACTAGCATTTGAGATCAGCATATCGCGAGTCTGGATCGTGCACATATTCAAAGCGTCCCTCAAATATATGCATGTCAACCAACTTAGCGATAGCGAAGTCTTTACACTCGAGTTCAACATATCACTGGATCTTGGATCGTGCACACGTTCAAGGTGTCCCTCAAACATATGCATTAAACCAAACTTAGCGATAGTAAATTCGGACAAGTTACTTGCGAAAATCTCAAGAGTTCTCGTCTTATAAATCACGATGATACTTCCAATATGGTCAATAAAATTCCAAGTCATTTCCAAATCCCATGCAAATCAAGTATCGCACTACCGTCAAGCATGATCTATCCGATCAACCGACTAGCGTCCATGCGTTCGGGTCAAACACAATACAAGTTTATCGTTCCAAGTTTAACACTAAGTCTTGCTACCCCAGTTCTATGGCTTGCTCAAGCAATACTCTAAAGTCGGTTACACAAGTTATTTCACTCGGTATAGGATCGTCTGCCTAATTACTAGGTCATCTCATAAGGTCATAGGTACAAGTTCAAGTACACGATTCATCGTACAAATTTGTCGCATAATGCTCGCCCCAATTCCTAAGGTCAAACCATTATTCATTTGTAAGGGATATTCTACCCAAGCTAGTTTTACTCTGATTTTTAAACATCGAGCACGGATCATCCTACACACATTAACACATTCATTTGTACAGGGTTCAATTCCGTTCAGTCAAATCCATGATATATCTAAGTCGTCCAATGTCATGCCCCAGTCCCAAAAATACGTAGGACTAGGACACGTAAGCATGCCAGCCGCATGGATATGGCAACTCCAATATATGGAAACCAAATCCATACGTACGCTGTAATATAAATATAAAATCCACAAGTGGTATAAAATGTAATACAAGTCACAGGGTAAAATCTAAATCTCATCCACCAAAATTATATAGAAATAAATAACCAGTATCTATGAAACTAGATCTTAATAAGAAGTATCTAAGGATGATAGTTGGATGTAAACAAATCCACTACCAACTCGAATATAAGAGCAAATACAATATGAGTACAATACCACAACACAATATAAGAATACCAACTATCCATCACAGCTCGAAGAGAAGACATCCTCGGATCACATGTAACCATCCAAATCTGCGCTCCTGCAAATACTCAAGAAAAGATACACCTGGCAGCGGACCAGGTCCTCAGAGGGACGTAACAAGATACAGAAAATACGAGCCAATTTGAATACAGTAAACATGCATATGGTTTAAAAATAAATAAGTACGCTGTACAAGACAATCTATATGAATGCAAATGAGGACAACTTTTTGACGTATGGACAAGGGTAGTCTACTCGATCTAAGCCTCACAACTCACACACCCGTCAATGGACATCAGAAATCGACATACCGCGGGGGTAGCGACCAGCGAGACTCCAGAAATCGACATACCGCGGGGGTAGCGACCAGCGCGACACACGCCCGTAGTGCGAGCTATATACTATGGTTTACCAGAGTGGTTAAAAGCCCATACGCCTAATAATTGTCCTCTATGATACTAAGTGCCATGTGTGTGTCAACATATCTAATACATAGTAATGACTGAAAGAAAACTACACATGCAAGAAATATACAGAATACAATAAATAAACAGAAATATAAATAGCATGCAAAGTACTGTAAATAATTTGGCAAGATATCTTGCCTGGGGTCCTGCTGCTGGTATGAATCAGAGTCCAAGTCACAGTCCAAATAGCCTATGTATTACAAATTTATCACGTCAAAAGATAATTTATTTTAATTTATTTAATTCTGGAATAATTACTCTAAAATCCTATTTTAATCTTATTATTCTGATTTTTATATTAATTCCTAAATTTTGTCCAAAAAAACTGAATTTTATCAACTCGAGACTCATGGCACGCAAATCGAGGCGATCTATTGACCAAAAAGTCAACCGATACAAACTTGACTTTTATGCATAATTTCCTATAGATTTCAGCATAAAAAATATACTGGAATTTACGGCTCGTCCGAATTCAAATTCGTTTGGGAATTATGGCACATACAAATTTTGTATTGTGCACCGATGGTTAAATTCTAGCCTAGAAGTTCTACAGAATTAACAGTATGTAAATACTTGGAAATAAATTCTAGAAAAAATATATGTCGATGATCTCGATATTAGCTTTCCAAAATTTTAAACGGTTCATGATTCTGATTCCTAGTTCTCCCGGAATCGCGAAAACATCAAAACAAGTCTATTTTTGGACATACTGTGCTCTACGAATTTTACAGAATTTAATACTCATAATTTAGAAAAATAATTTATATAATTAGAAACCTAACCTTATTATCATTCTAAGAAAAAAAACTGGAGCGCGTTTGGAGTCCGGAGTTAGGAGATATCGTCTTTTTAATTCGTCATAACTAGTAGAAAATGAGACTGAATTTATGACGAATTTTGACTGATTTTGGACGAAAAAGAGAGGAATTTGGGGAAGAAAAATATGAAGGATAAGGTATTTATAATGGTGGAGACTACTTAATTAAATACAACTAGGATTGGTTAATTTGGATAGGATTATGATGAATTTAAATAAGGATATGATATGCATCAAGTTGATTTCCTAGTAGGTTCAGGATTTGAATTAATTTAAAGTAGAGTTTGAATCTATCTCAATAATTTATAATCTTGAATATAATTAAATATAATACAAATAATTTATAAAATCTTATTAATATCTATTAACACTAAATTAGCATCTATCTAATATTAAGACTATATATATCCAAATAAATCCTAATTAATTTCAAAAATCTAAAATAACCTAAAAATGATTCTAAATAAATATTTATATAAGTAAATATATCAAGAAATTTCAATAACAGAATACTCTAAAGAAATTCAATATCTATAATAATATAAAATATACACAAAATATCTATTTTGGGTGAGGGGGTTTATAATCTACCCAACTTACAAAAATTTCGTCCTCGAAATTAAAATAGAACATGGTTTCTCTCTATCTAATCTCACTTGATCACAATCTAAAAGAATTTACCTCAAGTTTAATAATACAATTTTTACCCAACTTAGAATTTACCCATCTATCACATAAGGCTCTTACACTTAAGAAAATATTCCTCAATTTATTTTCTCCTGTCATTCAATCCTCAAAACTTTAACACCAACTATATCATATGTGATATGCCCTTAATCAATTATGAAAGATAGTCACCAAATAATGTGATTAGCCTATGGGGTATATCTTGTACTATCCGTGTATCACTTATATCCAAGCACAAGATTTCGTCTTTTCGAAACAAGGGAAGACGAAAAGCAACGAAAAAGAGTTCAAGGAGGGGTAATAGAATGGAAGTATGGGAATCAAAGCGTTTAAAGAATTCAAATGGGAATTATCAAGACAGTTGTGGATTGAAATCTTAATTTGGTAATTTTCTATTCGCATACTCACATCGGTACAGTTATGTACTTGATATGATATGCTTTGTCGTATCTAGAGGGTAAGTATATTTGTCTACTGGTCCACTATACATCTCAATCCACGTAAAATATTATTGCGAAGGGCGAATCAAGCGCATTATGGCTAGCTAGACCATAATACACTGATTCTGATTAGACAATTTGTATTAGTGTGGTTGATCAGGCCCCAATAACACATATGTCATGAACAAGCTCGATATAAGATTAAGCTTGCAAAAAAACTAGGCTATAATAGCAGCATAATTCAAGGTAGCAAAGAAAATATAACGCTGGATTATGATGTGAGAAGTTACAAAATAATTTAAGTTCGCAAAAGCAAAAACAACATAAGCAATAATAATAAAAGACTCTACAATCTCTACAGTTATCATACAACCTCCTTATCTAAGTCGCTAGTCGACCAAATAGGGCAAGGACCTTTAAATTTTATGGTCTGAATAAATACTGTCGTCTTTTGCTAGCATGCGATAAATATCATTCGGTTACACTTCAATTAATAGGTCAAAAGACTATGTGATACTAGGTGTCAAACATTATGGTAAAACTTCTAACTAACTCTAGTAGTGTCTATACTACTCTCAAGTCTTCTTAATACATCAAGGGGTAATGGTATAACAATCTAAAGATAAGGAATTCTAGGTTCACTAGATATTCTAAACTTAGTGGTGTGTCTATATTCTCGTTGTATTCTTAATAGGTGTGCTACTCTAATTATCATCCTAATAATAGGGGTTCCTATATTCTAGCAGAAGACTATACTCAAGAAACTATTAGGGAAGCATATGAATCAAGCAGGATACAATTGTTCAAAATAGAACAGATAGGAGGAGATGAATCACAGTCAATTGTAGATGAGATCCTATACTCTAGTCCTAGGTGCAGGCTTGTTCGGTACAGTAACGTAACCGAGACAATATGCTCTCGACCTGCATGGGCCACCACAAAAATATGTCACGCTCCAGTCCCAAAAATACGTAGGACTAGGACACGTAAGCATGCCAGCCGCATGGATATGGCAACTCCAATATATGGAAACCAAATCCATACGTATGCTGTAATATGAATATAAAATCCACAAGTGGTATAAAATGTAATACAAGTCACAGGATAAAATCTAAATCTCATCCACCAAAATCATATAGAAATAAATAACCAGTATCTATGAAACTAGATCTTAATAAGAAGTATCTAAGGATGATAGTTGGATGTAAACAAATCCACTACCAACTCGAATATAAGAGCAAATACAATATGAGTACAACACCACAACACAATATAAGAATACCAACTATCCATCACAGTTCGAAGAGAAGACATCCTCGGATCACATGTAACCATCCAAATCTGCGCTCCTGCAAATACTCAAGAAAAGATACACCTGGCAGCGGACCAGGTCCTCAGAGGGACGTAACAAGATACAGAAAATACGAGCCAATTTGAATACAGTAAACATGCATATGGTTTGAAAATAAATAAGTACGCTGTACAAGACAATCTATATGAATGCAAATGAGGACAACTTTTTGACGTATGGGCAAGGGTAGACTACTCGATCTAAGCCTCACAACTCACACACCCGTCAATGGACATCAGAAATTGACATACCGCGGGGGTAGCGACCAGCGAGACTCCAGAAATTGACATACCGCGGGGGTAGCGACCAACGTGACACACGCCCGTAGTGCGAGCTATATACTACGGTTTACCAGAGTGGTTAAAAGCCCATACGCCTAATAATTGTCCTCTATGATACTAAGTGCCATGTGTGTGTCAACATATCTAATACATAGTAATGACTGAAAAAAAACTACACATGCAAGAAATATACATAATACAATAAATAAATAGAAATATAAATAGCATGCAAAGTACTGTAAACAATTTGGCAAGGTATCTTGCCTGGGGTCCTGCTGCTGGTATGAATCAGAGTCCAAGTCACAGTCCAAATAGCCTATGTATTACAAATTTATCACGTCAAAAGATAATTTATTTTAATTTATTTAATTCTGAAATAATTACTCTAAAATCCTATTTTAATCTTATTATTCTGATTTTTATATTAATTCCTAAATTTTGTCCAAAAAAACTGAATTTTATCAACTCGAGACTCATGGCACGCAAATCGAGGCGATCTGTTGACCAAAAAGTCAACCGATACAAACTCAACTTTTATGCATAATTTTTTGTAGATTTCAGCATAAAAAATATACTAGAATTTACGACTCGTCCGAATTCAAATTCGTTTGGGAATTATGGCACATACAAATTTTGTATTGTGCACCGATGGTTAAATTCTAGCCTAGAAGTTCTATAGAATTAACAGTATGTAAATACTTAGAAATAAATTCTAGAAAAAATATATGTCAATGATCTCTACATTAGCTTTCCGAAACTTTAAACGGTTCGTGATTCTGATTCATAGTTCTCCCGAAATCGTGAAAATATCGAAACACGTCTATTTTCGGACATACTGTGCTCTACGAATTTTACAGAATTTAATACTCATAATTTAGAAAAACAATTTATATAATCAGAAACCTAACCTCATTATCGTTCTAAAAAAAAAAAACTGAAGCGCGTTTGGAGTCCGGAGCTAGGAGATATCGTCTTTTTAATTCGTCATAACTAGTAGAAAATGAGACTGAATTTATGACGAATTTTGACTGATTTTGGACGAAAAAGAGAGGAATTTGGGGAAGAAAAATATGAAGGATAAGGTATTTATAATGGTGGAGACTACTTAATTAAATACAACTAGGATTGGTTAATTTGGATAGGATTATGATGAATTTAAATAAGGATATGATATGCATCAAGTTGATTTCCTAGTAGGTTCAGGATTTGAATTAATTTAAAGTAGAGTTTGAATCTATCTCAATAATTTATAATCTTGAATATAATTAAATATAATACAAATAATTTATAAAATCTTATTAATATCTATTAACACTAAATTAGCATCTATCTAATATTAAGACTATATATATCCAAATAAATCCTAATTAATTTCAAAAATCTAAAATAACCTAAAAATAATTCTAAATAAATATTTATATAAGTAAATATATCAAGAAATTCATTTGCTAATTAAATAACAGAATACTCTAAAGAAATTCAATATCTATAATAATATAAAATATACACAAAATATCTATTTTGGGTGAGGGGGTTTACATCCAACAAGATTTATGTATCCGTTCACGAAACTATCAAGTGTGACTTACTCCAGGTTCTACTACAAGTAGTACTTCCTCTAGGTTCTAGGCTAACTCATCCAGAAAATACTTCCGATTCACTTGTATTCTAAAATTTGTCTTATTGTGTCGAACCACAAGCCAAGACGATCCATCAGTTCTCACGCTATGATCTCCCGCAAGTTCGATCATCCTCGCTGGACGTGAGATCACCACGCCAATGCTCCCGCTGGATAATCATCATAATCCGGATGTGACACATGTACGAGCATAGAGTTACGCTCGCACAAGACAAGAATGTCGAACGTTATGGTTATCATCGAAACGATCGAGATACCTTATTATTTCACTTCGCTCCATCCAAGTTATATATATTTATCCACCATCAAGTCATATTCGTTCATGCCGTGATTATAATTTGTCTCGCAAAATCATCCAACTTTAATGTTACCGTTTGATAATTTTATAGTCTACTTCTAGCAATCCTCAAACAACTAAGTTCAAATACTCAAGCCAAAGTCAATCCATTTTTGATACGTTCTATTTCATCGAGTTCGTTTGGAATAATCACTGAATATGTTTCTGTGAGTTCGATCATCTCCGCCGGACGTGAAATCACCACGCCGGCGCTCCCGCAGGATAATCGTTCTCAATGGGACTGATTTTGAAGGTTATCTTTCGAACTAGATTCAAGATAGTTCTTCCAAACTTTCGATCAAATCTGTTATTGCTTACCTCTTTCATCGAACCACAATATTCATTCTTGAGCTAACTTCTATTCAAGCGATATTCTACTCAAGTTCAATTCGTTTGATTCAATTTAAAATCTCTCGCACAATCCTTCAAGTTTCCACCAAGTTTCCTTGACCAAGATATTGATTTCCATTTTCTTGAATCCCTATTCGATATAAGCCTTATCACTTGTTCAAGATATTCCCAAATCGTTCAATCCAACTATCGCACGAGACCTATGAATTCGTTTAACATTTCCAAAATGATCCATACACCACTCAGGAATCGAGTCACCCAATTAAATCCTTAATCGTTGTTCACATCACTCGCTAGCATATTCACCAAGTCGTTCCATAAAATTCATGTACGACACCTAAGCATCGCCTGATAAATCTTAGTCTTGTATATATCATGTTGATAGTCATCCAAGTAAACTATATTTGATTTGTTTCTTCCAAATATGAAATACAGTCCGAGCAATTTTTAAAAATCCAAGTACGATTCTCTATATTCGCCTTAGCGATAATCTGATAATGTTTCTATCGATTACCATTCTAAGTCTAACTTGTCATTATCAGAGCGATATCCCAATCTTGCTTACAACTAGCTCGCACCAAAAGGGTCTTGACGCGCTATACTCAACACAACTTAGCCGAAAGGCTCTGTGCATAGTTAACCGTCCTAACGATATTCTATCTCACACACTAACCAGCTGGATAATCACGTATAGGTATTCGGGTTCATAACTTGTAAATTCTAGCACGGGTTCATTCCCACAAAGTCTAACACGGGATGGGACAAGGGTCTTTGCATTCCAGTTCAAACAATCATATCATACACATGCACTTTTCAAAAATATTTAGACTCATTGTATGGAACATCCAAATGGGTCAACGAGAGAGAGTGTATGCACATAACCCACGAACGAGCTTTCAAAACTGAGAAAATCGATATAAAGTCCAAAGGCGTAAAGCCATGCTCTGATACAAATATGTCACGTCCCGATCTCCCGCAGGTAATCGGCCGTCCCCGCTGGGTGCGAATCACCGCGCCAGCGCTCCCGCTGGACGATCTTTCTCATTCGGACGTGATGCCGCACGAGCACAAGATGTGCTCGCGCAAGGCCATGATTCGAACATGCGGTAAATTGTCTAAGCCACATAGTCGTACAGATAGTCCGAATGCAGCGGAACAAGAACGAGCAGGCGATTGGTAACAAGTTCACAGAGTCGTCAATAACGGAAGCATTGAATAACACAAGTATAGAAGTAAAACAAGCACTTTATTGATATTGAACAAGTGTTACAAGCGGGACTTGGCCGAGATTACAAGTCGCTCAAGCCTCTCTCTCTTTGAAACGATAAAAGCGTGCCAAGTGGCTACATTTGTGGAATGATAAATAGGCGATGTTCCAACATTATGTCTTATATATGTGCTTCAGTTTCGGACGCAACGTTCCAAGGCTCTAGAGTGAACTCCACGCCTTAGCACGCACGAAGGGGTTTCCGTACCGAACGAGGTTCTTCCGCACCCGATCAACGTTTCAAAATTTGAAGGACGTGACATATATTTCATCCATTTACACGAAATGAAATTCCGGATGAATCTAACTGAAATACAAATCGACTTTTATCCCTTTGCGATGGAGCGCTAGTTAGAACTAATTGAACCGCACTTGCAACAAAATTGGTCCTAACTCTCTTGATGAATGTATCACATTTTTTATTTTATTTTTGGATTATTTACAGTAATATTTTCTATGTTTTCTTTTTGTTTGATATTTATTACACGAATATTTTTTATTTTAAAAATAATTATACTAATTTTTTCGTACATTTTATGATAATTAAGCAGGCCTTAAATATGAACTATAGGAAAGATTCGTATAATTATTTTCGTAATAACGAAAGTATTTATAATAAACATAAAATATAGAAAAAATTAATATAAAAAATCTAAAAAAATTAAGATAGTTATACGGTATGTGAGCACCTAAGATTTCATATAGCTTATATGCATTGGTTTTTTTTTTTTTCTTATTATTATTTTTCCCTAATGGGAAGAGCAGTAACAACAAAAATTATTTTGATAATTCTATGGTTGAAAAACTATTTCATTATTGAAACAACTTATGAAATCATGAGATCAATATGAAAACATGCTCGGCTTTGGAATTTATTTTATTTTGATATAATGTAACCCACTTTCAATGTTGCTTGTGAAAAAGGAGTCTGCTTTCATAAACTACCGTATTTTGCTCGACTAAAAGCATCTCCAACCATATTATCTTGTAATGTGTTTTAATTTCTATGTAACATTAGACATAAGACAATATCTTTTTTAGATGGTAAGACTATATTCATAAAAGATAATAAAGTAGAAAAATATTCTCCCATATAAAGTATTGAAATATTTATTTTTTGCAACTTCCAAGACAGTATTAAGATATATTTTTTCAATTTTTAAGATAAATTTTTATTTTTAAAAAATAATTTTTATTCAGAATTAATGATATTGAGATAAAAACGTTGTCAAGTGCATTGTCTAGAACTATACAACCAAGTTTACAATATCTTTTGTAACTTTTTGCTACATAAAATTTACAATTTACTTAACAATTATATTGGAGAATTTTTTTTGTATAAAATTTTGTCATTTGGCAACAACTTTTTTCCCCCAAAGTTACAATAAGGTTGGAGATGCTCTAAATTGTCAGGAGTTGCCAACTGCCCCTCAATAGTGCATTCCGCAATGCAGTGCCGAACTTTTAATTTTGAGATCTGAGACGAACTCTAAAAGTTGTGTCCTCAAAGTTTAATGTTCATATAATAGTTTCTTTCTCAGTTTTTATATTACTTGATTTCAATCTTAACAAGAATAACTATGCAATCAAATGAAATGTGAAAACGCACTTGACAATATGTACTGGCGGAGTTGTCAAAGACTTAAGAATTTTGATTTTTTATTTACCAAGTCTATTAATAAAACATTTGAGGCAGAAGCTTAAACTAATGTTATAAATTGGTTTTGCTGATTTCATTTATTCCCATCTAAACTATTTTTTAAGGTATTACTAGATATTTCAACAACAATTTATAAAAAAAAAAAAAAAATTGTGAAGCTTACCTAATGGAAATGGACTGATTCCAATAGGTCTTTTAGGAACAAAATTCACTCGTAGTCGTCGATTCCGACAACTAAATCGGGTCAACAGAAATAACTATAGGTATTAGACAAGAACATATTTTTTAATAAATTATAAGTTAACCACAAATAAGACAATCAACAACAATTTATATATTATAAAATAATCAAGAATTATTTACACTAACTACCCCTAAGTTTTGGACTTATTACATGAGGTACCCCTACTTTTAAACTAATTACATTCATCACCCCTCCCTTTAGAAAATAAAATAAAAATAGGGGTAGTTAGTGTTATAAATTTTCATTTTTATCTTAAAGTAGGGATACCCCGTGTAATAAACATAAAACATAGGGGTGGTTAGTGTAATTAGTTTAAAAATAGGGGTAGTCCGTGTAATAAGTCTAAAACTTAGAAATATTTAGTGTAAATAATCCAATAATCAAACTCTCACCTGGAAAGGGAGAAAGGGAGGGACAGACGACTACATCTTTTAAGAAAAAGAACTCGACGGCCACAAGTCTCTCTAAAATAACATAAAAAATACTTTGTTCTAATTTTTTTTCGTGACTTTCAGTGACTTTAAATCTAGCTTCTAATCTTGCTGTGGCTAAAACTATAGATTAGATCCATCAATTTTTGTTTTGTAGTCCAAAACTCAAAGTTCAGAAACAATATTTGGACTTACATAGACTATAATTTTTTTTTACATACACTATAAAAAAAAAATTTGGTGCCCTCAAAACAATTTGGACCTAACACAAATGCCCCATCGGACATATATTAAGTCTGGGCATACCGCGATGCAGACGGATTGGATCAGGTCTTATGACGCCCACATCCAGCCCGAACCTATTGATAAATTAATTTTAAATTATTTTAAATTTATATTATTTAATAATAATAATTTTTAAATTATTGATTTAATGTGACACGTTTTTAGATGATGTATATGCACGTTAGAAAAGATCACTTTGTTTCAATATTGACATTTTCTATTCTATTGAAAATACTCTATCAGTTAATTTTGACGACTTGCTCAACGCGAGGAGATGAGAATGGTGGAGGTGCTCATCTTTAGGGTTCCAAAATCCCATTGGAATTTTATGAAGTCATGATAGGTTAGGTCAACTTGGATCGGGATTTCCTTATGGGACTATTTGATTCAAGTTTTATAGACTTCTGAATATGTTTTAGATTTCTTATCCATGTTTGATAAGTGTGGGATTAAAAATTAAAAAAGAATACAATAGGAGGTTTTAAATTTTCACATATGTAGGAACAAGATCGATCCGGAGGTTGAATTGTTCTAACCGGAGCTTAATTTGGCTGTCTCTTGTCCTTGACTCCAAAAGAAGATATTAAAAGAATTGTTCTATTCAAATTTAAAAATTAGCATTCTCTTTCTTTATTCAACACTGATTTTTTTTTTATAGCTAATTATCAGCTATTTTATCAGATATGCTCAGCTAATTATCAATTATTGCACAGTTTTTCAATCAAATATGCAATGAAGTATGAACAATGTAAGATAATTCCATTTGTCTTGAAAATATTAATATCTTTCACTGTAAGCTACGAATATCTCCTTCAGCGAAACATGGCATGCTAAACAAGATGGGGTCCTAAGTCTAACAAAGTAGTTGCTGTTGTATAACATTGTACTATTGATCATTATGTTCATGAATAAATTTTTTTATTTAATCTAAATTCCAATAATATAAAAGTATAATAGCTTTTTTAAAATTACCTGAACTTTACGGGCCTAAGTTGAAATTAGCCTATTCCTTATTTTCTTCTTCATGTGAAGAAGATGATGTTATCATTGTTACCCATGGGATCCACTCTCTTTAATTGCTCCTTCCATTTAAGTTCTTTTTCCTTTCAGCTATCTAGCTTTCGGTCATTGCTGCTGCTTCAAAATATTTTTTCATTTCTTCTTTTCCCTCATAAAACAAAGATGGCAGTAATGGAAATAAATTTCAAAAGTATGCTTTGCTCTCGACAAGATCGGCTACGGGTTGACTAGAGGTTTCTCGGCAAGGAAAGCCAGGGGCTGGGTCTGCTCAGAGAGGTGCGCGTAAGTGCACGCGGGCTCGTGGCCGGTTTACGGGTGAACGTAGAGGAGCTGGTGGGTTGTCCGGCTTACCCTGGGAGGGAGGGTGGGAGGGGGGCGAGGTGGGGACTTAGGAGCATAGAGGGTTGTCCTAACCGGGGGAGGCTTGTTCAAGTCTGATGGCTTATCTGACTTATCCTATGTCTGGTCATGCTAGGGGGTTGCTCTAACTGTTTGGGGGCATTACGAAGCGTCGTGTTTAGATCATTATAGAACATTACTGGGCCATTACTATATATTAGGGGACCAAATGCTATTTAACTATTTTGATGTTTTTGTCTTTGGACTATAAAAGATAGTCTCACATTGGCTATACCACCAAGTGGGTATCTCAATATAATGCTTTACTTGTGTTGAGGTGTGCACATGTGGTGTGGTGAGACACATGGATGTCATGTGGAGGTGTTTTATTAGGATGAAAAATGATTAACTCATAAATGAAAGTATTTATGCTTTTTGTCATTCTCTTGGAATTTATTCCATAGGAGCTAAGCCTCAAAGGACTTAGTGACTCAGACTCGGACTCGGTCTCAAGGGCGCAAAGTGGCGATTTGTTGACGCACTTTCCAATTAACTCATGCGCTGATGCTTACGTGGCCGCATACGCTTTGACATGAGCGGCCGCATGAGCGGTTGCTTGCGGGGCCACATGAGCGGTTGCATGCGGGTCCACTGCTATCAGATAGATTTAATCAGTTTTGGAAAGATTGAGTCATTAATTTAAATTCAATATTTGTGGGATTTGAATTTAATTTATTCCAATCATGTAGGATTTAAATCAATCATGTGGAATTTAAATTTAATTCATTCCAATCATGTAGGATTTAAATTTATTCATGTGGGATTTGAATTTAATTCAAATCAATCATATGAGATTTGAACTTAATTCATTCCAATCTTGTGGGATATGAATTAAATTTATTCCAATCTTTTTGTAACTAATGGGCGGTCAGGCTCCTCTATAAATACTCTCTTCGTGCCTACATTGAGGACTTACAAAGAAATAGAGGAGATGAAAAGAGTTGCTGCAGCCGCCATTGCAGTCTAGGAAGTTCGTGCGAGTCCAAGCAAGGAGGTGACAGCGAGCGTTCCAGAAGTTCTACGTGAACTTGCTAGTTCCTGGGAGCAGATCGTGTTAGACGAATCTTGCTTTGAGCAACGGTGATCTTCATCACCCCAGCAAGCAGAGTTTATTCTTCTTCTTACTCTTCTCTTTTGCTAGTTGTAAATTCTGTTTTGTCCGTTTGTAATTGCGATTGCAAGGAAGAACGAGAAGATAGTTTTCTCTGATTCTTTTGTTATCTTGTTTCAAGTTGTAATCAGATCCTATATATTATTTCTTTTTGGATCGAGAGATATCAGGAAGAGAACTCTTGTGTGAACTCCTGATCTTGACTTCAACTTATGGTTCTACCATCTTTGATTTAGCCTCGGGAATAACAATCTCAAAGCAAGATCCGAAAAAAATGGGGAAGATCCGTTCAAGTCTTCTGGACACAAGTTTTCACAAACTTGAGAAGATTGACGGAATTCACTTCGAACATTTGAACGAAGGAATGAGTCATTTGTCAAATGTTGAAAGTGAGTTGTTGGAACCTACCATTCCCGAGGATGGAGGAGATAGCGGAGAGACCATCATGCGCATTGAGACACTATGCGCCCAACTCTGCCATGAGTCAGGACGCCAAGACTTCCGATGCGATGCCATGTGCCAAGTCTTGCAAAGTGCCAAGTCATGTCATGCTCAAAGGTCTGCCCCGTGTGCGTATACTCTGCAATCCTTGGTCCATTCCAGTTGTAAGAAAGATTACAAGATGACCAAGGATTACAGAGTATACGCACAAGGAGCAGACCTTTGAGCATGACATGACTTGGCGCTTTGCAAGACTTGGCACATGGCATCGCATCGGAAGTCTTGGCGTCTTGACTTATGGCAGAGCTGGGCGCATAGTGTCTCAATACGCATGATGGTCTCTCCGCATGCAGGACGCGCATGATGGCTTATGCGCATAGATTGGGGCATGGTGGCTTATGCTCATGGATTGACGCATGGTGGCTTATGCGTATGGAATGGCGCATGGTGACCTATGCACATGATGGTCACTGCACTATACAGGACTTGACTCATGGCTGAAATTGAAACTTGGAAGTATAACCAATCTGAACCAATATAGCAAGGTATAACTAAACTTGGTTCCTTTGATTACTTAACTTGGTTGCTATGATTGCGCAGGTTAAGTCCTATGACGTGATTGCTGACCAGTAGATGGAAACTGGTGCATCTAGCCACATGTTCTTTAGAAAGAGCTATTGATCAAGGTCGAACCTTTTAGTGGTGAAGGTCTTGATGGCAAGCAAGGATCAAGCAGAGGATCTGAAAATTGGGACAATGGTTCTGAACTTCGAGAAGTTATAGTCGAATGAGTGCGTGTAGTAACGTACCAGTGATTACCAAGGACCTAATCTCAAGAAGTCTGTTGTAGACTTGAGGGTGAACATGCAAGTTTGCCAGATGGTGATATCTTGGCAGGAGAAATACTTTGAAACAAGGCGTTCAGTTTCAAATGGATGTTCGAACTTCTGCTTGTGACTGAAGTCTCATTGTAAGAGTTATTGGACCCCAGACTAGGACATGTACTTTGTACTGCCAGATGTCCAGTCTAGGGTTTATCTCCAAATATGGGGGTAAGGAGGTGGAGAAGTGTAAGGTCTGTGAGCAGACAAAGATCACAAAAAATTTGTTCAAACGGGTAAATCGAAGTACATATCTTCTGGAGTTGGTTCACTCAGATATCTGTGACTTCAAGCAGTTCTCCACAAAGGCCAAGAGGAAGTACTTCATTACTTTCATCAACGACTACTCGACGTACGCATTCGTCTATCTGCTCAAGTTAAAAGATGAAGCATTCGAGAAGTTCAAGAAGTTTAGGATTAAGGTTGAACTACAAAAGAGGCAACGACTCAAGAGACTCAGAAGTGATCGAGGCAGAGAGTATATGTCTATTGAATTCGCATCATTCTTCAAAGAACATGGAATTATCAATAAGGCAACTACTCCGTATTCTCCTCAATCAAATATAGTAGCTGAAAGAAAGAACAGGACGTTGACAGAGATGATAAACTTAATACTGTTGACTAGGGGTCTTCCAAACTACTTCTGGGAAGAAGCTGTGTTGACGGCTATGTTCATTCTGAACAGAGTTCCATACGCAACTTCCGATGTCACTCCTCAGGAACTCTCATTCAGAGTCAGACCCAACTTGAATGTCAATCAAGTATGGGGGTATCTAGTGTCTGTTGTTGTCTGATAAAATAAACGGGAAAGATAATATGTGAAAAATGAGGTCTTATACGAAAACCCGCCCATCTTTTATGTTTACAAACAAGATTGTACAATTTAATCCTATACGAGGATGTCGAGTACAATTTATTTAATTTGGGTAAATATTGCTATGGGTGTCTGATCTGCAGTCGATCACTTTAGCCCTTGGACCACACGATGATGAAGAAGTGCCGTGGAAGATAGATAGCAGCTTCGCAGTTTGCTAAAGAGGGTGGATGCCCGATGCCAAAGTCGTCGATCCCTTCTCTTTGCCTGAGCTCTGGATTCTTCTCTCCTCGATCTGATACTCAACTTCTTGACCAATTTTTCTTTTTTTTTGATCTTCAATTTGTCGACCTTGGATCTGATATTGGATTTCTTGACCAATTTTCTGACCTTGTCCTCTGTTGATAGAGGTCTCTATTTATAGAGTTTTAGTGACAGTGACCACTCAGTCGGTGTAGAAACCGAGTAGTGGAAAGTACAGCACCCTTTTACACAACGATTTAAAATAACCAATGCCTGCTTATAGATGACCTTTTGAATGAACGTGTGACGCGTGTCCAACTAAGGGACAAACGCGTATAACTGCTGCGAAGATCATGGCGTAGAAGCCACGTAGGTAGTTATCCCTTGTGTAGAAGAGGTTGGCGCAGAAGCCAATAACTGTCACCATGGCGTAGAAGCCGAATAGGCATAGAAGCCGAGTAGGCGTAGAAGCCGAGTGGGCATAGAAGCCGAGTAGGCGTAGAAGCCGAGTGGTCATAGAGGCCGAGTAGGCGTAGAAGCCGAGTGATGTGGACGTTTTAGCCAGAATTATGGCTCTTGGAGATATAATCAAATCTCTTGCATTAAATGCGGAGATCTGCCCCCATCCTGCGCATTAAATGCAGAGGCTTGTCTTTAAGATTTGCCATCATTCTGCGCATTAAATGCAGATACGCGCCTCGAATCCTGTACGAAGGGTAACTACTGGCGTGGCAGTCTATTCGTCTTCTGCGGAGCGTAAGATGCTCACGTCTGCCTGTGTAAAACTAGGTAGCGTATTTCTTCGTATGCGTAAGAGTAGTTTACGCAAAGGGGATGTCACTAAACGACGGTTCGGTGACATTTAATCAAATCTCCTGCATTAAATGCGGAGATCCGCCATTATCCTGCGCATTAAATACAGAGGCATATTTTGAAGGCCTGCTACCCTTCTGTGTGCCTTGGGCATCTGTCAGTATTTGGCGCCTTAAATGCAGAGACGTACCTCGAGAAACTGTCACCGCTCTGCGCATTAAATGCAGAGACGTGCCTCGAGCCCTGTATGAAGTACAGCTTTTGACGTGGCAGGCTGTTTGTCTTTTGCGGAGCGTAAACAGCTCACATCTGCCTGTGTAAAACTAGGTAGCATATTCCTTTATACGCGTAGAAGCGGTTTACGCAAAGGAAATGGTGGTAAATGACAGCCTGGATTGCAGTGCCGCGCCATCATTATAGCCGTCGCCTGGGTAGTCGAGCAGTAGTTTTTGTCAGGAGTCCAGATGTCAGGTTCATTGCATGATCTGACAGATTCATTTCGAAGAATACGAAGCGTTCCTCGTACACTTCAATGCTGCATTAAAAGCGGATGAGTTTTACGCCATAAAGGCGATGAAATACCCTGTTTACGCTGAAGCAGCCTGGACATACTGCTTTACGCGGATGATCTTTGAGCCTATATTTTCACGCTGTGCTCGGCGGAAAAGATCTGTTGTATATTTGATGGCTCTGAGGTCCTCTGTTTACGCTGCTCTGCATCAACATGCCGCGTAGAGCTATCCAGCGTATTTTTCATGCTTCTACAAGACCCCCTTCAAAGCTTTTAAATTCCTCGTAATTTAAAATGCTTTGAATGAAGCATGAACCATTTCTCGTAACTCGAAACGCTCTGAATGGAGCCTGAAACGATCAAGCCTGACACGTTCTTTCACGGCTGACTTTATGGCAGAGTTATTGGGAATCGGTGTGATCTCTTTCGCCTATAAAAAGGCTGAGGAGTTAACCTGTTCTTCCCATATTTCCTTCACCACACAGAGATGATGGCCGGAGTTCGTCGGATCGACTTGAGGAAGAAGAAGACCATGCTCTTCCAGCATATAGGGAGCCGAAAAAGACGGCGTCTTCAAGCAAATGTCCTCTGCAACGATGGATCATGGAAGGATATCATAGCCTCCTTTGCTCGGGATAATCAGCAACTATGGTGGTTCTTCCGGAGAGAGGAAGGGTCGTATTAGACCACACGGCTTGCAAGCCGTATCTCCTTCTGATACCTCCTTGGACGAGAGCAGACAAACTGTAACTGCCGTCCTCGAGTCGCGTTGGTTGTAGAAAAGCAGATTTACCCTGCTTTTCTTCTGTTGGAGGAAGGGTCTATGCCCAGTTTTGTATCCTCCCGCCACTGATCATCTTCTTGTTCATCGACTGTGGATGTCGATGAACTGCCATAGAAGAAGAGGAAGATCTCCACCAATGCGAGAACCTGGCAGAACAGATTCTGGGGGTAGCCTTCAGACGACGATTAGGAAGTCCTTTGTAGACAGGATTTCCCTCATATGTAATCATAAAAATGAAGAAAACCCTTGTAGACTGGATTTCCCTCATATGTAATCATGATGTTAATCTTTAATAAAGTCATCTTTCTTCTCTGCAAATGATCATCTTGCCATACTTTTTTTTGCTGTGAAGTCTGAATATGTGTAGCTTCGATACGTCTGATTCTTTATGCCGACTCTGTTAGAAATATAACGCCCTGCAACCGTACGGTGCGTTACGCTGAGTCGGATTGAATGAAACAAATGCTGGTTCCATTTGATTTGTTGGATTTTGGAAATAAGTATTGATTGAGTTGTTTCATGTGCAGATGGCTAGCGGGTTCGATGGAAATCAGGTGTTCGTTCAGAGCAGTACTGAGATAGCTGAGTTGGAATGATAATGCCATCTTCCTTAGTCCGATCGGTCGGATGATTTGTAGAGCACGGCCTGCTCGCACGGTCATACCAGTTGAGTAGATCGCGCTTGCATCGGACCACGGGTTCAAGGGATTGGCCGTATCGGCAGGACATGATGCCTAACAGGATCAATCATTGTGAGTGGGCTCTTTTCCTTCTCCTCTACTCCTTCATGCCTAATAATATGGAAAATACGTAAATGGCTTAAACACTTGGGCTGAAACATTGGGAATCACTACACTGAGGCGTGCATAGAGTGTACGCCATTGGCTTGGTAGGATTGTGGCTTGATTTGGTTTACGCGTTGGATAGTTGGAGCTAGAGTTGGAATATTACATTTGAGGCAGTTGGTTGGATAATTGGGATTATGCTTGGACAGTTGGAATGATGCATTGAGAGATTGGGAATATTGAGATTTGGGCGAGCGAGCGTGCATCCGTGCACGGGTATCACTTGGTCGCTTTGTCTTGCAAAGCGAGCAGTTATGGTTCAAAATCGAACAACTGCATCGGCGAGGGTGTTGTACCGCTTGATGGGGCATCGTGCCACGAATGGGGCATTGTGCCACTGAAACGGCATTGTGCCATGGGTTAGCTTTGAGCATGGGTGTTGCACCATTGGAAATACTGTATTGAGAAGAGGCATTGTGCCTATGGGAATAACTTGTGAATGGTGCCTTGGGCTATATGTTGGAAGAATGGTTATGGATGTGTTGGTTGGATTATTGGCAGAACGAGTCTAGGATCGCTTGGTGGGGCGAGAATGTTCGATCCTCTCGTCATACCTACTTGGTGTCTGCATGTCACGGACAACCTGTATTGCACAGGGTTTGGTCTCCTCGAACGGGTACTCCGGGGCACCGGGACCGTTCGGCCATGGAGGAGACAATTTGGGTAACGCGTCTTGGGCGCGGTGCCAGCGGTTGGAATCGATCCAGGTGGGTTAGCTACTTAGCACTGTTTCAAGGAGAACCGCATTTGATCAGTCCGATCAAAGTCCTTTATGGCTTGGCCAGTGACTTCATATAGTATAGTGTTGGCTTGCTTTTCTATTGTTGGTTTGGCTTCGCGTAGGCGCGGCCACCTTGCCTCGGCAAGAGTGTGCACTGTGAGATTTGGATTGTAAATGTTGGTTGAGGATGGATATTGAGGCTTGGTTGATGGTTCGACATATTATCGTATTGCTTGGACTTGAGCAGGACGGTTGCATGCTAGAATCCTTCAGGTTGCTTATATATATTTGCTTGTCGATTGGTCTGAGTTGAGTGCTTGCATGCTTAAACTGCTTTACCGCTTTCCTTAACATGTCATCCATATGCCATGAAATGAATCTAGGATTCAACTAGAAAGATCACCATATAACTGTTTGCATTCACTATTTTACTTAGTGTCGGCTTAGGCGAGTGGGTTACCCCGCTCACCAGTACGGTTGTGTACTGACCCACGTTTGTGGGCAATATTTCAGGTACACAGGCATAGTGGCGCTGCTTGGATATACGGGACATGATGTATGAACTGTAAGTACCTTTGTGGGCTAGAGAAAAGAGCAAGAGTATTTCATCGCCTTCGTGGCATCGCCTTCGTGGCCTTGTCTTCGATGAGGCATTTTATTTGACCCTATCGTGAGCTTCGCTACGTATTACTCTGATTGTGTGCTTGGTACACAATACTTGACTTCCGCTACAACTTGGTTGTTTCAATGATAACATTTGGTGTTTGACAACATCGCCTTGTACGAGCGTAACTCCAGGCTCGTACGGCATCACGTCCCGATGAGAACGATAGTCCTGCGGGAGAGCTGTAACCGTGGTGATTCACGTTCAGCGGGAACTATTGAGCTTGCTGGAGATTGGGGCATGACAGATTGGTATCAGAGCGCCTGGTTCATTTTCTCGGACTTGGTCCTTCGCTTCATCACAAACTCTAAATAGCTTCCGCGTGTCGTCTAGCTCTTGACTCTACTCGGTGCCGCATCGGATGTTTCATGCAATAAGTCTATTTATTGCTAGTTGTGGCTGCATATTATTCTTTGTTGGGTTGCCTTGGTTTGTTTTCGTAGGATCGCTTAGTCTCGTTAGGCGTTATTGCATTTGTGCAACAAGTATGGACTTTTGTTGGGTTGGCTTGGCTTAGCGTTCGGGAGTTTCTGATTGCCTCAATGGATCAGTTGGTTGGCTAACGAGATTTGGTTATGCGGCATGTTTTGAGTAGAAACATTCGAAGAGAATAGATCCTTACACGAGTTGCTCGTCTAGTGATTGTGTTGGGTACAAGTTAGAATTTTGGCTGTGGCGCATCGGTTGAGCAGGTTTGAGTTTGGCTCGGGAATATATGGATAAGTTGGTACGAGTTGCTCGTACAATAAATGTGTGGAACCATTGAGTATTGGGTTGGATTACTTGGAAGAGAGATCGTTGCACGGGTTGCTCGTGTTGCGAAAGTATCAGACGGCTTTGAGAATAGCTGGAAGTATTGTGAATGGGATATGGCACGAGTTGCATAGTGAGATTTATGGAAACAGTTGGATAATTCAAGCATTGCCTGAGTTTTTGTGTCAGACTTGAGTTGAGAAAGGCATGATCATGCATGGAGAATGGTTCGAACGGATCTTAGATTCGTGCAGGAAAACGTAATGTGAGTAGTGACTTGATTCGAAGTGGTATATGGGATCAAACGTGTTAAGCAAGGCATTGGAAATATTTTGGTTGGACATCTATGGGAATTGCCTGAACGGACTCGTGAAACGAGAATACAAGTTGGTTGGTGCACGTCGGTTGAGTTGGGAAGAATGATAATGGAGCAAGCGATTGGTAAATTGAAGGATAGTGAGCACGAACTACGATTTTGGGCAACACATTTGAGATGTTGGTTGAGCAATGAAACACGATCTTGGTTTGGAGGGACAATGCGATGGACTTGAACGGACTGGAAGGATTTTGGATATTGCTGCTCGAGAAGTCGACTCAGGTTTAGCAAAGTGGAATTTTGGGCAAGATGGTGCAACAATGGAAAACGAATTCTCCTGTAGACGTGGACGGATTATGGCAACAACTAAAGGCAAGAATTTGTGGCTGACAGACTTTTGAAGATAGCTAAACGTGGGAGCAACGTCGGAGCAAATCACTGTGCGGTTTGAGCAAGTTGGACGTGCATTGTAGAATGCGGCAAAGGAATAAGAATTGGAGCAAGTCTTGAGTTTCGAAAATTATTGCGGTGGTAGTGCGAGAAGACGAACATGGCAGTTCAGAAAATTTGATGGATTCAGGGCATAACGGCGGATTGATGGAAGACAGTTTCAAACGAGCACAGTTCTCGAATTGTGGCTTGGATAGATAGCAAGACTCTAGGTGGTTAAGCAGCATTGGTTGACAGATCAGCAGAGGTAGTGCATGAATTGCTCGGATTCGGAAGTTCGCTCGGATGAATGGTTGGATTTTGATTCGGATTTGCAGATGAGATATAGCATGGTTCATAATAACTGTCCATCGTGATGATTACAATTATCGAGCGTAGCTTCGGGACAGCTGACCCTAGTGACTTGCCCGCAGATCAGAGATTGAATATGGTTGACCCATAGAACGACCCTTGAGGCGGCGTATTTGGGAATGCGTCGAGGGCAGATGTGAGCAATGTGATTTGGCTTATTGACTGAGAGTTGGATTTGAGAGATCCTTGGGATAGCCTTCAGCTGAAGATGCAGCCGGAAGATCGAAGCGATGGTGGGATTGGCCTAAGTCAACTGATGAGATTCAGAGTCACAGATTTTTGTAGATGGCATCGCCTCTGACTCATCGTGCTCTGGAAGGGAATAACATTTATATGAATGGACGACTGTGGCGGCTCGTTCAAATCAAATCTTTGCGAATACTGGAAGGGACAGACGTGCTTCAGATTTACAAGATGTCTCGAAACTTAGTCTGGGAAGCATGCTCATTCGGAAGGCGAAGGTGATATCCTATGCTTCGAGGCAGTGGAAGCAGCGCGAAGAACTATTCCATGCGCAACCTAGGAATTATGGCGAGTGTGTCCACGTTGAAATCGTGGCGACACTATCCCTTTGGCGTGCCGGCGAGATCTTCGTGGATCACACAAACCTCAATATAGATGTTCACCCTGTGAGGTATTGAGATTGAGGAAGAGGTGTTGGACTGAGCTGATGAAAGCAAAGTTGATATTTGGGTAAGTCGCCTAGATGGGGTAGTATCATTTGAGATGATCGTTCGGTGCATGATATATTTGGAGATGTTGCTTGTATGATTTCAGAAATAGTGGGATGGATTGAGCTGGAACGCAAACTGATTGAGTCGGTGGAAAATCTGCATAATTGAGAATAGTTCTCAAGTGAATGTGTTGGAATGGGAATTGTGATTTGGTTCAATTGGGAGCAAAGCAAATGGACGCCTCGAACATAAAGATACCCTTGTAACTTGTTCAAATTTGCTATCGCAAAGCTCGACTGAAATGCATGTATTTTAGGGACGCCTTAAATACGTGTACGATCCAAAACTAAGCGATACGAGAAATTCGTGTTGAGCTGCAAGGAGGATGTGGGAATTCGTGAAAATTTATTCGAGCGTTCAGCAGAACGAGATATTGTGTCAAAAATAGTGAATATGAGAGTTGCATAGAGCAAATTCATGGAATTGGATTGTGGCATGCTAGTAAGGAATGAGTACCAGCACGGTTCGTGGACGAACCTGATTCTAAGTGGTTTATTATGTAACGCCCCGCAACCGTACGGTGCGTTACGCTGAGTCGGATTGAATGAAACAAATGCTGGTTCCATTTGATTTGTTGGATTTTGGAAATAAGTATTGATTGAGTTGTTTCATGTGCAGATGGCTAGCGGGTTCGATGGAAATCAGGTGTTCGTTCAGAGCAGTACTGAGATAGCTGAGTTGGAATGATAATGCCATCTTCCTTAGTCCGATCGATCGGATGATTTGTAGAGCACGGCCTGCTCGCACGGTCATACCAGTTGAGTAGATCGCGCTTGCATCGGACCACGGGTTCAAGGGATTGGCCGTATCGGCAGGACAGGATGCCTAACGGGATCAATCATTGTGAGTGGGCTCTTTCCCTTCTCCTCTACTCCTTCATGCCTAATAATATGAAAAATACGTAAATGGCTTGAACACTTGGGCTGAAACATTGGGAATCACTACACTGAGGCGTGCATAGAGTGTACGCCATTGGCTTGGTAGGATTGTGGCTTGATTTGGTTTACGCGTTGGATAGTTGGAGCTAGAGTTGGAATATTACATTTGAGGCAGTTGGTTGGATAATTGGGATTATGCTTGGACAGTTGGAATGATGCATTGAGAGATTGGGAACATTGAAATTTGGGCGAGCGAGCGTGCATCCGTGCACGGGTATCACTTGGTCGCTTTGTCTTGCAAAGCGAGCAGTTATGGTTCAAAACCGAACAACTGCATCGGCGAGGGTGTTGTGCCGCTTGATGGGGCATCGTGCCACGAATGGGGCATTGTGCCACTGAAACGGCATTGTGCCATGGGTTAGCTTTGAGCATGGGTGTTGCACCATTGGAAATACTGTATTGAGAAGAGGCATTGTGCCTATGGGAATAACTTGTGAATGGTGCCTTGGGCTATATGTTGGAAGAATGGTTATGGATGTGTTGGTTGGATTATTGGCGGAACGAGTCTAGGATCGCTTGGTGGGGCGAGAATGTTCGATCCTCTCGTCATACCTACTTGGTGTCTGCATGTCACGGACAACCTGTATTGCACAGGGTTTGTGTCACGCCCCAGTCCCAAATTAACGAGGGACTGGACACGTGGCAATGGCCAGCAGCACACACCGATGGACAAACCCAATTTAATGGATCCTTCGGAGTGTACTTAAGCTGTATTATATTAGGCATGGTTTACTATCTCATCCACAGAACAACATGAACTAAAACAAAACAGAATTAAATGCTGAAAGTAAAGTTACAGACGAATATTCAGCAAGGAATAATACTAAGTCGGGTGGAGACAAATCCACTACCGACAAACAAGAAAATAAAGACAAGGAATAGATAACTAAAACATGCTAGACAGTAACTAAGAAGCAGGGCCATTAACTGCAATCAAACTCTCGTCTGGTACTGGTTCGGAAGCTGCGTTACTCCTCGTCTGCTAAATCTGGAGAACAAAACCAGGTCCTCAGGGGACATAGCAAGATACAAAAGGATACGAGCCAAATACAATAAATGACATGCAAGATAGAGAAGAAAGTAAACACAAGCAAATAAGACATGAGAAATCACTATATCTAAGACTGTGGCATGCCAGTGACGCTATCAAATATGACTACAAGAAATCGGGGTAACCGTATCTCAATGGGAGATCACGATCCTATAGAAAGCAGTCCAACGGGGACTCACAGTCTATAGTATGGCTCTTTCGTAGCTCATCGGGAGCTCACGAAGGAGGTAGTCAAATGAACAATTCTCTATTGCAGTACATTGTGTACTCACAATCGAGATTGCTCAAGTGTAGTCAATGTCCAATAACTTCATCTAGGAACTAAGAAATCAGTCAAGTCAACTCCAGGAATGCAGAGTAAACATAAACCATCACAATATGTCTAAGGAATAAGTAGTGATCCAAGGAAAGAGCAAATAATGTACATGCACGCAAAACAAAGAAATAAGACTAGAGCAGCAGGAATAAATCAGCAAGCATCAAGAACTATATATGACAGGAAAGTAACAACTGGAAATCATGCAACCATTGTACAAATATCTTGCACGACAATGAAAAGTAAACCAAGATATAAGTAGCAAAACTGCAGGATTTGGCAAGGTATACTTGCCTGGGTTCTGTCTCCAATTTAGCTCTGAATTCAGCGGGGTTTGCAGGCAATACTCCGGTTGCTGAAACAGACATCACCATCAGGTCCAGAAAATATTAATCAGCTAGAAACGCCTGTCCTTGAGTCCAATTTGGAGACAAGGGCAAAAATGTCATTTCGGGTCAAGGCGGGGTCCAAATGTGGGCCGCTTTGCACCGAAAAACGCGTCAGGGTCAAAGGTCTCAAAAATAGTCCAACTTAGTGTCAACAGGTCAGGAACGATGATACGAACCCAACGAAACTTCCAGAATTGGATTCCGATGAGCCGTTCTCAAAATCGCCCGTCGAGCGGGGCCTGTGGGGCCCACGACACACGATTTTTCCAACGTTCTCAGAATCAAACCAAACTTGACCCACAGGACCAGCGTATTGCTATGAGTCCAATGGCGTAAGTTTCTTCTCGATCCGACGTGTGTACACTAAGTTACAGCAAGATCCAGAAAAGTCGGATACGGGGCGATGTCCGCGGATACGCACTGATTCCGGTGTGCACGCACATCCGAATCAGCTTCTGCGAAATCCCGCACGTCCGTATCAACGATGCGCACGTATCGGTAAAGACCGCACGCGACCAAGTCGTCCCGTTTGGCGGGGCGTACTCGGTTCCGGGGTGAAAATAGGGTCTGGTTTTCCTGTTTTTGGATCGCGGTGTACGATCACCACAGGACGCGATGCCCCGAGCGGTTTGTCCGGGCACCGAGAGGGTCATACAGGCTACGCGATGCATTTTACGGAATCAAAATCCGAGCTACGAGCAAGAAGTTACAAGTACCTGAAGTGGGTTCCGAAAAACTGAAAATCTTGTGTCCGACTCGTGTCCGACACGAGACACTGAAACTAGGGTTAGGGTTAGGGTTCCTGTGTCCGGGTGTCCTCTGCTGTGTCCTAGGGTTTGAGCTCTGTGTCACCGGAGGATCGTCGGAGGGCTCACCGAGACTTCGCCGGAGGCGGCTGGGGGTTTCTCGAGCTGCTGCTGGTGCTGTGGAGGCCGCCGGAGGTAGGCGGAGGCTGGGAGTCGTCGCCGGGCTCGTAGAGGCGGTAGCTGTTGGCCAGAGGAGGCGGTGGCGAGGGCTCTGTGGGGCGCTCGGGGCAGCGGAGAGGATACTGTAGGCGGAGGAAGAGCAGGGAAGCCGGACGACTCTGCGCGGCGGATGAGGGAGGAGAGGAGAGGAGAGGAGAGGGCGGTGGCTCCGGGGACGGTTACGCCGGCGGTGAGGTCTAGGGGGCGGAGCTCCGGGCGGCTAGGGTTTTTATAGTGGAGAAGAGGGAGAGGGAAAGGCGGTCCGGTACGGGAAGGGGAACCGGCGGGTCGCCGGGGGTTGCAGGGAGGCCGAGCGGCTGAGGGACGCCGGAGCGGCGCGGCCGTTGCGGCGAAGACGAATCGCCAGGGTCGGCTGAGCGGTCGGGAGGGAGATGAGGAGTTTCCGGGTTCGCGGGTTAACGGTTGGACGGGTCGGGTCCAAGCGGATCCGGCCCGATCCGCAAACATAAACGGGTCGGGTCGGGCTAGCGGGTCGGGTCTGGGTTAGACCCGGATCCGACCCAATAGGAATTGGTTTAATAATAAACTCGGTTTGGTTCAACTTGGTTTGGTTTATTTAATAAAAACCCGGTTTATTTTTGGTTTAATAATTAAATTAGTATTTAGGGCTTTTAAAATTCATCCGGGGTCCAATAAATTCCCGGAAAATTACCATATGTCTGATTTTCTATTTTACATCATAAAATATTATTTTCATAATATTTTAATATTAATTAATAACATTTAAAAAATCCTTTAAAAATTAAAACACCTGATTTAAATTACAGAAAAATCGAAGAAAATTCCAGAAAATTCAGAAAAATCCAAATTTATGAATTTTTGAAAATCAGGGGGATTACAATCTATCCCCCTTAAGAGGATTGCGTCCTCGCAATCAAAGAATAACCGGTCAACAGAGATGACACGGTTACAACCATTTGTTCGAAGCACATCAAAATTAAGGAATTTTAAGGTTGAGAGTAATACCTAAAAAAATTATTTCCCTAAGCATTAAATGTTATACAATTTCCCAAATGTGGGAAATCTAGAAAATTACAGTTTTAGAAAAACCAGGTTATCTTTCAAAACTTATCAGGTTAACATTTATAAAACATTCTGAATTATTGGCAAGTTCAAAATTATCAGGTTAATCTGGGTTATCAATTAATAGCAAGTTAAAGTTATCAGGTCAAGTCTGGGGTCACGAACCAGCAGGCACGAACTACAGAAATGCTAGGAACGGAACAACTATAAAGACTTACTTGCATTTGCAACTCCACGGTTCTGCGCGTCTTCCACAGTCATCGTGAAAACTTGGCCGCGTCCTTGAGATGGTGCTCTCTGCTGTTGCTGGACTTGCTGGTAGGGTGCTGTTTGAAGTACCAAGGGTGGCCTCGGCTGATTTTCTCCTGGGGCATGTGGTAGAATTCCTTCGGCTTCCGTTTGCAGTATTTTTAATGCTGGAGAGGCTGGCCTTGGTGCTGGTAGTGCTTGTTGGTTTGCTCTTGGTGCTCCTTCTCGACGCTCAGGGCATTCCTTTAATAAATGCTGACTGAACCCGCAAACTATGCATAATTTCTTCTTTCGCCTGCACTCGTTCTCAGTATGGCCTCGCTTGCGACAATATGGACAGACAGGTAGTGTCTGTGGAGATGCTCCCGATGGCTGGTGTATGTGAGGTCTTTTTGTAGCTTCTTCTTGTGGTGCTCCGGCGGATGCTAATGTGGATGATCGCTTCAGACTGGTTTCTCTCCTGATGACGCGCTCCATACGTCGGGCTGCAGCAAGGACGTCCGGGTAGGATGTAGGCGCAACGGATCCAATCAGTTTTTGTAACTCGAAGTTTAGTCCATCGAAGAACTTCTCGGCCTTCTCTTCTTCTGTTGGGATCAGTGTTGGGGCGAAGCGACTTAGACAAATGAATTCAGCGTTGTACTCTTCCACAGTCATAGCATCCTGAGTGAGGCGATTAAACTTGTTCCGAAGTTCTGATCGAGCAATGGCTGGAATGTACATCTCCAGAAAGAGTCGAGAGAACGCTTTCCAAGTGACTCGGTCTGGTCCGAGCCGGGTCTCTTCAGATAGCCACCAGTGATGAGCATTGTCCGTCAACTGCATTCTGACGGCAGTCATCCAACGTTCCCTTGGAAGCTCAGCTGCTTCTAGTTGATGTTGTATGTTGGTGAGCCACTCATGAACTTCTGTGGGTTCTTCTTTTCCTGAGAAGGTACGGGGCTTCAGCTGGCGAAAATCGGCGATAGAACCCGTCGTTGGCCGTCGTGCCTGCTCTAGTATGGTTACTAGGCTGCGACTCCAAGCCTCTTGTTGAGCTTGCACTATTGCATAGATCATTTGAAACATCTGCTGCCCGTCCATAGCTTGCCCTGGTGGAATTACGGGCAATTGCGTCGGTGGTGGAATGTTATTTTGCTGGATTCTCGTAGCATGATGACTTGCTTGTTGAGTTGATCGTCCTTCATCAACTGGTGTCGCTTCATCTTCAACATCTCGTGGTGATATTGCAGGAGCCTCGTCGTTTGCTCGTGAATCCATAACTCTGCAACCAAAATAAACAATGAGAGGCGCTCAGGAATCAAGGCAGGATGCAATTCAAGAAAATTGATTCGAATCCGATATAGATATCAAGAACGTTTCAAGCAAGTGGATGAGATCCTAAAACTTTTCTATCTTTATTGCAGGCCTGTTCGGTCCCTAAGTTGAAACCGAACAATTTAGTCGTTGACCTGCATGGGCCACCACAAAAACCATGTCACGCCCCAGTCCCAAATTAACGAGGGACTGGACACGTGGCAATGGCCAGCAGCACACACCGATGGACAAACCCAATTTAATGGATCCTTCGGAGTGTACTTAAGCTGTATTATATTAGGCAGGGTTTACTATCTCATCCACAGAACAGCATGAACTAAAACAAAACAGAATTAAATGCTGAAAGTAAAGTTACAGACGAATATTCAGCAAGGAATAATACTAAGTCGGGTGGAGACAAATCTACTACCGACAAACAAGAAAATAAAGACAAGGAATAGATAACTAAAACATGCTAGACAGTAACTAAGAAGCAGGGCCATTAACTGCAATCAAACTCTCGTCTGGTACTGGTTCAGAAGCTGCGTTACTCCTCGTCTGCTAAATCTGGAGAACAAAACCAGGTCCTCAGGGGACATAGCAAGATACAAAAGGATACGAGACAAATACAATAAATGACATGCAAGATAGAGAAGAAAGTAAACACAAGCAAATAAGACATGAGAAATCACTATATCTAAGACTGTGGCATGCCAGTTACGCTATCAAATATGACTACAAGAAATCGGGGTAACCGCATCTCAATGGGAGATCACGATCCTATAGAAAGCAGTCCAACGGGGACTCACAGTCTATAGTATGGCTCTTTCGCAGCTCATCGGGAGCTCACGAAGGAGGTAGTCAAATGAACAATTCTTTATTGCAGTACATTGTGTACTCACAATCGAGATTGCTCAAGTGTAGTCAATGTCCAATAACTTCATCTAGGAACTAAGAAATCAGTCAAGTCAACTCCAGGAATGCAGAGTTCACATAAACCATCACAATATGTCTAAGGAATAAGTAGTGATCCAAGGAAAGAGCAAATAATGTACATGCACGCAAAACGAAGAAATAAGACTAGAGCAGCAGGAATAAATCAGCAAGCATCAAGAACTATATATGACAGGAAAGTAACAACTGGAAATCATGCAACCATTGTACAAATATCTTGCACGATAATGAAAAGTAAACCAAGATATAAGTAGCAAAACTGCAGGATTTGGCAAGGTATACTTGCCTGGGTTCTGTCTCCAATTTAGCTCTGACTTCAGCGGGGTTTACAGGCAATACTCCGGTTGCTGAAACAGACATCACCATCAGGTCCAGAAAATATTAATTAGCTAGAAATGCCTGTCCTTGAGTCCAATTTGGAGACAAGGGCAAAAACGTCATTTCGGGTCAAGGCGGGGTCCAAATGTGGGCCGCTTTGCACCGAAAAATACGTCAGGGTCAAAGGTCTCAAAAACAGTCCAACTTAGTGTCAACAGGTCAGGAACGATGATACGAATCCAACGGAACTTCCAGAATTGGATTCCGATGAGCCGTTCTCAAAATCGCCCGTCGAGCGGGGCCTGTGGGGCCCACGACACACGATTTTTCTAACGTTCTCAGAATCAAACCAAATTTGACCCACAGGACCAGCGTATTGCTATGAGTCCAATGGCGCAAGTTTTGTCTCGATCCGACGTGTGTACACTAAGTTACAGCAAGATCCAGAAAAGTCGGATACGGGGCGATGTTCGCGGATACGCACTGATTCCGGTGTGCACGCACATCCGAATCAGCTTCTGCAAAATCCCGCACGTCCGTATCAACGATGCGCACGTATCGGTAAAGACCGCACGCGACCAAGTCGTCCCGTTTGGCGGGGCGTACTCGGTTCCGGGGTAAAAACAGGGTCTGGTTTTCCTGTTTTTGGATCGCGGTGTACGATCACCACAGGACGCGATGCCCCGAGCGGTTTGTCCGGGCACCGAGAGGGTCATACAGGCTACGCGATGCATTTTACGGAATCGAAATCCGAGCTACGAGCAAGAAGTTACAAGTACCTGAATTGGGTTCCGAAAAACTGAAAATCTTGTGTCCGACTCGTGTCCGACACGAGACACTGAAACTAGGGTTAGGGTTAGGGTTCCTGTGTCCGGGTGTCCTCTGCTGTGTCCTAGGGTTTGAGCTCTGTGTCACCGGAGGATCGTCGGAGGGCTCGCCGAGACTTCGCCGGAGGCGGCTGGGGGTTTCTCGAGCTGCTGCTGGTGCTGTGGAGGCCGCCGGAGGTAGGCGGAGGCTGGGAGTCATCGCCGGGCTCGCAGAGGCGGTAGCTGTTGGCCAGAGGAGGCGGTGGCGAGGGCTCTGTGGGGTGCTCGGGGCAGCGGAGAGGATACTGGAGGCGGAGGAAGAGCAGGGAAGCCGGACGACTCTACGCGGCGGATGAGGGAGAAGAGGAGAGGAGAGGGCGGTGGCTCCGGGGACGGTTACGCCGGCGGTGAGGTCTAGGGGGCGGAGCTCCGGGCGGCTAGGGTTTTTATAGTGGAGAAGAGGGAGAGGGAAAGGCGGTCCGGTACGGGGAGGGGAACCGGCGGGTCGCCGGGGGTTGCAGGGAGGCCGAGCGGCTGAGGGACGCCGGAGCGGCGCGGCCGTTGCGGCGAAGACGAATCGCCAGGGTCGGCTGAGCGGTCGGGAGGGAGATGAGGGGTTTCCGGGTTCGCAGGTTAACGGTTGGACGGGTCGGGTCCAAGCGGATCCGGCCCGATCCGCAAACATAAACGGGTCGGGTCGGGCTAGCGGGTCGGGTCTGGGTTAGACCCGGATCCGACCCAATAGGAATTGATTTAATAATAAACCCGGTTTGGTTCAACTTGGTTTGGTTTATTTAATAAAAACCCGGTTTATTTTTGGTTTAATAATTAAATTAGTATTTAGGGCTTTTAAAATTCATCCGGGGTCCAATAAATTCCCGAAAAATTACCATATGTCTGATTTTCTATTTTACATCATAAAATATTATTTTCATAATATTTTAATATTAATTAATAACATTTAAAAAATCCTTTAAAAATTAAAACACCTGATTTAAATTACAGAAAAATCGAAGAAAATTCCAGAAAATTCAAAAAAATCCAAATTTATCAATTTTTGAAAATCAGGGGGATTACAGTTTGGTCTCCTCGAACGGGTACTCCGGGGCACCGGGACCGTTCGGCCATGGAGGAGACAATTTGGGTAACGCGTCTTGGGCGCGGTGCCAACGGTTGGAATCGATCCAGGTGGGTTAGCTACTTAGCGCTGTTTCGAGGAGAACCGCATTTGATCAGTCCGATCAAAGTCCTTTATGGCTTGGCCAGTGACTTCATATAGTATAGTGTTGGCTTGCTTTTCTTTTGTTGGTTTGGCTTCGAGGAGGCGCGGCCACCTTGCCTCGGCAAGAGTGTGCACTGTGAGATTTGGATTGTAAATGTTGGTTGAGGATGGATATTGAGGCTTGGTTGATGGTTCGACATGTTATCATATTGCTTGGACTTGAGCAGGACGGTTGCATGCTAGAATCCTTCGGGTTGCTTATATATATTTGCTTGTCGATTGGTCTGAGTTGAGTGCTTGCATGCTTAAACTGCTTTACCGCTTTCCTTAACATGTCATCCATATGCCATGAAATGAATCTAGGATTCAACTAGAAAGATCACCATATAACTGTTTGCATTCACTATTTTACTTAGTGTCGGCTTAGGCGAGTGGGTTACCCCGCTCACCAGTACGGTTGTGTACTGACCCACGTTTGTGGGCAATATTTCAGGTACACAGGCGTAGTGGCGCTGCTTGGATATACGGGACATGATGTATGAACTGTAAGTACCTTTGTGGGCTAGAGAAAAGAGCAAGAGTATTTCATCGCCTTCGTGGCATCGCCTTCGTGGCCTTGTCTTCGATGAGGCATTTTATTTGACCCTATCGTGAGCTTCGCTACGTATTACTCTGATTGTGTGCTTGGTACACAATACTTGACTTCCGCGGCAACTTGGTTGTTTCAATGATAATATTTGGTATTTGACAACATCGCCTTGTACGAGCGCAACTCCAGGCTCGTACGGCATCACGTCCCGATGAGAACGATAGTCCTGCGGAAGAGCTGTAACCGTGGTGATTCACGTTCAGCGGGGACTATTGAGCTTGCGGGAGATTGGGGCGTGACAAGAAAGAGTGCTAGGTCCTGTCCTGTCTTTTACGCATAACTAGGGATGCATAGAAAGCCGCTTAGCATTCGCGTATGCGAACTGTCCTACTGTTAGGAATGAGGAATCGCGTAGAACTCTGAACTGTTACTTCTGATTAAACAGAATTCTTGTTCAGACATCATCTTCAAGAATGATTTCTCAAAAATCCCTTGGAACAGGGCGAGAAATGGCTGTCAAACTGAGTCGCCATCTTGATTTGTAGATGAAATATTCAGACTGGGGTCTGGATGAACTTTCGATCGACCCACGGAGAAGAGTATTTTTCAATGTTGAACTCCGTATGCTTCGGGTACTTGGGATATCTTGAGGTCATGAAGGAGTATCTTCTGTATGAACTCTCGCAATTGACCACCTTTGATAACTGTTCAGATGTACTGTACTGGCCGGCGCATTCTTCAGATGTGCGGAAAGTCATAGAGCGTAAAATCATAAGTTTGCAGCCTCTGAGCGTAAACTAAACGCCACCGAGCGTGGAATCATAGACTTGTAGTTCCTGAGCGTGAAGTCGTAGGTTTGTAGCCTCTCGAGCATAAAAGCTACCGAGCATGAGAGCATCAGGGCGTAAAACCATAGACTTGTAGCTTATGAACGTAAAACCGTAGATTTGTAGCTGTCGAGCATAGAAAGCTCCTTAGCGTAGAACTGTAGATTTGTAGCCTGTGAAAAGAAAATCTTCCGAGCGTGAAATCGTGGATCTGTTGCCTCTGAGCATAAAGTAAATGCCACCGAGCATGAGATCATAGATTTGTAGCTGCTGAGCGTGAAGTCGTAGGTTTGTAGCCTCTCGAGCATAAAAGCTACCGAGCACAAAGACATCCGGGCGTAAAACTATAGACTTATAGCTTGTGAGCGTAAAACCGTAGATCTGTAGCTGTCGAGCGTAGAAAGCTCCTTAGCGTAAAAACCACGAATCTGCTTTACGCGAAAACTTTTCGAATTCGCTGACTGTCCGCCTTCTCTGAGTAATAGGCTGACGTAGTACCCAAGCATAACCGAATATTAATTAGGAGATTTGGTTCGGGATCCGAGGAGTCCATCCGAACTCTATATATACCCCAAGTTTCTGAGAGAAAAACTTTTCACCCGTCTTCTGTGAGAGAAAGCTTTCGACTGTTCGAGTTCTTCTTCGTTTCCTCTCCGAGTCTTCAAAGTTTCCAGTAATGGCCTCGAAGCAAACTTTCTCCACTAAGGGAAAGAAGGTTGACTCTTCTTCTCGTTCCTCTGCTCAAGCGAGAGCGTCTTCGGTCAGGCAAGGCGAACTTTATTCTGAGCGAAGCGTCCCACCGACGAGCAGTGCACCCGGCCTTAAAGGTAGAGCTTTTGGGACGAAAAAGAACGACTGAAAATCCTTCGCACACGTTGTACGTGACCGCGCTAGGTCGTCTTCTATGCTGATAGCCTCTTTGAGGAAGATGATGCATAGAGACGTTTCATCTTTTACGTCCACATTTCTAACGTGTCAGCGTAAAAACTCCATATTTTCGCAGTTTGAGCGTAAAAGCTTTGACTGCCGAAAACTTAGTGTATACTATAAAATTTGAGCTCTACGCTTTGTGGATGAAAATTTTGTCGTAGCAACTCGAATTTTGGCAGTCTGGCGTAAAGCACAGACTGTATACCGCCAACTTGAATTTTACGCTTCTGGATAAAAATTCCGGCGTAAATGATCAAGTTTGTATAGTCTCGGCGTATAGCACAGACTGTTGCCTTTTGGCATATGCTGCAAGATCTGTAATGCCTAGTTACATGAACTGATGTGTTTCCCTTGTACTTTTGCAGTTAACTTACATGAGTCTCCGCTAGCTGAAGTGATGGATTCTGCCGCCGGGATGTTGCACTCCAACTATCTGGAGGATCTGTCACACGTGACATTTTCTATCTCCGGGCCCCAGTATCCCGAAGGAAGGAAAATTTTGATATCGGCTCAGGACGAGCGAACGCTGTTGAACTTGATCAACGGAGAGCCCCTGACGTACATAGACGGGGACCAGTACCTAAAGTCGGCTTTCCTCTTCAGGGACATGATTGACAAGCAGTCCCAGACGAAGCCCAAGAGAGAACTCTGGGTTTTCCCTACCGAGGGTTTGGTTTTGTATCTGCCCAAGATGCCGAGATACTATCCCATCTCGGCTTTCTTTCATGCTGCACATCCCAGGAGGATGTCGTGGACGTTGACTCCCGATCTTCACGGCAGGCCGGGGCAGATCTTTCATCTGAAAGGAGCTGACCAGGGGTCGTTTGTCAGCCACCCTACCGGCTCTGTGACGATGTTCAGGGGACTATACCCGGGCAGTATCCCGAGTGAAGATAGTTTAGTGATCCAGCCGGTCCAATTATCGACTTTCTGCAACGATTTTATGGGGCACGGGAGAGTATACCATAAGGTGAACCCTCGGTGCGGCGGGTGGATCACCCCTACGAATCTTCAATGGGCTCGCTTAGCTGACTGGGCCCTGAAGCATTTTCAGACCGAGTTGGAGAGTATTTGTCTGTTTGCAGCTATGAGTGCCACCAGTGTTGGGTTACCTCCTAACCCCAACCTGTTTTTGGCACTGATGGAGCGATATATTTCGCTCATCGGGACTTTCGCCACTCCACTGAGGGAGTTGGGATTGGCCCTCCATGAGATGGCAGAGATCTCGAGACTGCCGATGGGGGATACTCCGTATGAAGAGTATGTTCCTACGAACCGGGAGCTGGGGGATTCAGACCCTCGGGTAGTGGAAGTGTACGAGGAGCTGATGTGCCACTACCTCGCGTGCACCGCTTTTTATGGTGAGCCCTCCGATTTAGCTCACATCAATAAATGGACGTCCTACCTCTTCTTTTACAGGTCCAGGACTGCTAAGCCGGAGAAGGTATTAGAGGGTAAGGATCAGCCTGTGAATCCTCTGAGCGTGCTTAATGCTCAGGTAATCGACGATCTCTTGGTAGACGCTGGGGCTTCTGACTTGATCCTCGACGAAGGGATAGGAACGTATAATGTAGGCACTAAGGCCTATAGTTATTTGAGGCGCTGCCGCAGGCCTCTGTCCAAGGAAGCTCAACTGGCTAGCTTCCTCTCCATATGGCTGTGCCGACGGGTGGTTCCCGGCATCGCATCTGCGGACCGCATTCACCGTAACACGCTATGGCCTGTAGTGTGTCTGGTGTTCGGGGCAAGACTGGGCTTGCTCCCTGCCATGGTATGCCGTATACAAGCTCGCCTGAGGGCCATGACTGACGGGCTGTGGCGTGCTGTCGTAGGCACCCAAAAATAAAACCTTTACTCTTGAAATAATATGTAGTAGTGAGAGTAAGGATCGTTCCCACGGAGAGTAATTAGTTAATATTTATGCTATGTGAAATAGGATGGGGGAGAGAGTTTTGGATCAAAGCAAATTAAAAAGAGCTAAAAATAATTAAAGTATTAAAATTATCAAAGGAAAAAAAACATTGGTCTCAGTCAACATCCACCATTGGAATCTTAAAATTGATCATTGATGCAAACATAAATTATCATACTTTAAATATTCACCGTTGGAAGTATTTTCTATCTCTCTTAGGCTTAGATAATTAGAAACAAGCGATCTAATTATCTTTAATTACTAAATAATCCAAGACAAGCGCTGAAGATTTAATCTAGTAATTTTTTAAAGAACAAAGAGATCGATGAAGCAAAATAACACAAGCACAAGCGGTTGAATTTAATTTTGTCAAAAGTTTTTCTCCTAAGAACTAATAAAACAAAGCAGTTTATTAAATCTTGGTTGCTTCATAAATTAGAAAAATCAAACAATTACGGATTTGATGTCTAATTTAGCAGTAGATCGAGATGGATAATAGACTAGTAGGCCTCCTAGTAATTAAACAAAACAATCATGAAAGTAGGCATAGAAAAACATTCAATACTCAAAGCATAAATCAAACATATAAAATAATTTAGATCTCATAATTTTATTGATTCCAAGGCTTCTGTTTCCTTCGACCAACAAGACTTTTAGCTCCGCACGTTCATGAAAACTTCAAAAGAATATTGGAGAAAAGGAAGAAGAGTTGTGTGTTGTTCTCCATTTCCTCCTGATCTCTATCCCTTTTATAGACTCTAAATTAGTGTTTGAAGATCACAATATCTTCCCACAAATCCTCTAATAGTTACAACAACTCAAACAATAAAATAAAATATTTGAAAAAGTTGAAAAATGGTTATTTCAACTCCACTTTTTGTGCACAACATAGTTGACTCAACTTCAACCATAATTTTGTCCATGATGTAGCCAGAATCTCGGGAAAATCAAAATAGCAAAATTGTGCCTCTATCACTTAGCTTTCCGAATCAATTTGGATCAGCTCAATTGGACTTCGGATGAGCAAGTTATGACCATTTTTCTACAAGGTGTTAGAATTGTCCAGAATTGATAATTAGCTCCATTTTGCTTTTAGTGACTCCAATTGCATCCTAGATCAAAATATAAAAGTAATGAGTATCTTTAGACATTAAATGAGCATAAAGAAGTATATATTAAGGAATAAAAATATGATATTTTATTTTTTCATCAAATACCCCCACACTTAACCTTTGCTCGTCCTCGGGCGAAACTCTAGTTTATTTTTTCAAAAAGAAATCAAGGTTGCAATATCATAAATAAAAAAATAACCAAGCTCTTCAAAACTTATAACATATCATGAACATATATTTTTAAACAATTTCTAATTACTTAGTAGATATTTTTACTTAAAAAATAGAGTAAACTAAATAGGTAGACCCTCACGGAATAAATACTCAACTCTCATGTGTTTAAAGGTATATATTTCACTCAAATTCATTCTAAAAGAAATGATCTACCATAAGCTTGCATATCTTCTCATTCTCCACCACTGGGATCACATGCATAACATAAATCTGTAATCACCTGAAAATTTAAGAATTTTTAAATTTAATTTTTTGGAATTAATTAGCATTTTCTGAAATTTTTAAACCAATAAATTAAGGTAGTCTGATTTAAAATAAATTTTTAAAAGATAATAAATAATATTAAAATGTGATGAAAATTATATTTTCTAGTATAAAATTAAAAACCAGGCATGGGGTATTTTTTCGGAAATTTATTGGATCCCGGATGAATTTTTAAAACTTTAAAAACTACTGTTAAAATTTAACTAATTAATTAAACCAAATAAATTAACCAACCCAAACCCTGAGACTGAACCGGACCGAACCGACCGGTCTGACCAACCCGAACCGCTCAGCTAGCGGGTCGGATCAGGGTCAGACCCGACCCGCCAGCACCCGACCCGACCCGAACCGTGTGAATCCCTAACCCCCAAATTAATTTTCTCCCGACCTTTCACCTGGCCGGCGGCCGTTTCCGCCGCCGTGGCCGCCGGCCGACCCTGCGGTTCACCTCCTCCGTACCCGGCGACGGTCCCCCTTCGAATTCTGGCCAACGTCCGGCCTTAACTCTCTCCTACGACCCTATATAAACCTAGGTATCCTCCGGCCGGAATCCCTTCCATACCTATCCCCTCCGGTGACCTCTATCCCGTCTCCGACCACTCGGCGTCCAGATCCGACCACCCGAAACCTCCCGCCGAACCACCAGCAGGCCTCTACCTTCCCAGTCCGGCCATCTCCGGCCCCCAACCCTGTTGTCGAACCCAGTCGAACCCGTCCGGCCACCCACGGTACCAGGACCGGCCGCCCAGACTGTCGACGACCACCAAGAACCAGCGCTGCCTCCGCCCGCACCCCAGGTCGACTCCGACAGAGACGGACACGATCCAGAATGCGAGTGCGAGCTAGGACACGGCTTGGACACGGATCCAGGACACGGAGACTCGAAATTGACACGCGCAAACGGACTTTTTGAACCCTATTCAGGTACCCATAACTTTCTACTCGTAGTTCTGTTTTCAATTCCGTAAATTTCATCGCGTAGCCTGTATGACCCCCTCGATGCCCGTGCAAACCGCTCGGGGCATCGCGTCCTGTGGTGATCGCAAACCGCGGTCCAAAAAAAGGAAAAACTAAGCCCTGTTTTACCCCGTAATCGAGTACGCCCCGCCAAACGGGACGACTTGGTCACGTGCGGTCTTCACCGATACGTGCGTGTCGTAGATACGGACGTGTGGGATTTCGCAGAAGCTGATTCGGATGTGCGTGCACATTGGAATCAGTGCATATCCGCGGACAACACCCCGTATCCGACTTTTTTGTATTTCGCTGTAACTTAGTGTATACACGTCGGATCGAGACGAAACTTGAGCCATCGGACTCGTAGCAATACGCTGGTCCTGTGGGTCAAGTTTGGTCCGATTCTGAGAATATTGGGAAATCGCGTGTCGTGGGCCCCACAAGCTCCACTTGACGGGCGATTTTGAGAACGGCTCATCGGAATCCAATTCTGGAAGTTCCGTTGGGTTCGTATCAACGTTCCTGACTTGTTGACACTAAGTTGGACTAATTTGGAGACCCTTGACCCTGACCCGATTTTTGGTGCAAAGTGGCCCACATATGGACCGCTTTGGCCCAGAAATGTCGTTTTTGCCCTTGTGTCCAAACTGGACTTAAGGACAGACGTTTCTAGCTGTTTTCTATGTTCTGAGACTGTTGGTAATGTTCATTTTAGCTTTTGGAGGAGTATTTGCTGAACCCACTGATACAGGGACCGCTACTGGTATTCCAACCCCAGGCAAGTGTACCTTGCCATAAATTGCAGTTTATTAGTTCATTTTGTTCTCTTGCTTTATTTTCTGTGACTATTATACACGCTATAACCTAGGACCGTATGACATACTTAGCATCCGATTACAGTCGGGTGCCAACCCCGTACGCGGAGTTGTGTACGTCATTTAGTGATGGACATTCGAGACCCTTTACTTTTTCGTGCTTGTTTATCAAGTACACTATAACCTAGGACACTTGACACCATACATTGACAGAATCTTCCTGAGATATTCAAGGTGATTCTGTGTAGGATACATGATGGACATAGTTATTATATTCTTAGATTATGACTGTTGCATTAGCTCTGATCTCACGTGACATGGACATGAGACGTGTGGTTACATTGGGTGGGGAGAGACACACAGACTACAGGCTGTTATATATATATATACTACTATTGTGAGGTTGTAGACTCTCGAGCAGAGCTAGACCCATTACTTGTTATTACTGCTACCGGCTCCCCGACACAGAGCTTGTAGCGGTCTCAGCCTGAGTACTAGTGATGCTCTCAGTTGCATTTTCACATAGATGGTTATGTAGTTATCCTGCTTATTTTATTTACTATTTCACTGCATTTATTTTGGCTTGTATTATTTGTACCTTGCTATGTCCCCTGAGGACCTGGGTTATGGATGATGTCCCCAGGTTTAGCAGAAGAACATTATTCCGAGGTTTACGGGACAGGAGCTGAAGCTGTACCAGAAGCTGTTGTTGAAGCGGTACCAAACTTAGAATCAGAGGTGATGGCTGAAGACTTTTCTTGAGATTATGATAATTGTACTCATCAGATACTTATTTCTGGACTCCTTGTTCTGGTCTGATGAACCAGTATTTTTAGACTTTTATCGGATTGTTTCCCGACATACTTTGCTGAGATTGGACATTAATGTACTTTCTTTATTTGCTATTGATCTTATTATTCTGTGTGTGGATGAGATTAGTTTTTGACTTATTGTTGTAGACCTATATTACAGCTTAAGTATGCCCGATGGATCCATTAAATTGGGTTGTCCATCGGTGTGTACTGCTGGCCATTGCCACGTGTCTAGTCCCTCGATATTTTGGGACTTGTGCGTGACATGGTTTTTGTGGTGGCCCATGCAGGTCAATCTTTAAATTGTTTAGTTTCAACTTAGGGGACAAACAAACCTGTAAAAGGATAGGATAGGTTATAGGATCTCATCCATTTGTTGAATCGTTTTTGAAACTCTATATCGCATTCGAATTAAGTATTTGATTTGCATCCTGCTTGACTCTACTAAATGTTCTCATAAAGTTTATTTTGAATGCAGAGAAAGATGGATCCAAGAAATGGAGAAGAAATTCCTTTTACACCACAAGACGCTGTGGTTACCTATGGAGATGGAGTTACACCAGAGAACAGAGGTCAATCCTCTCAAAGTGGACAAGCTGAGCAGCATAACTCAAGGTTCAGGCGTGACGATATCCCACCTCTACCGCAGTTCACTCCACAGATGCCTGCCTTCCCACCAGGGCAAGCAATGGACGGGCAGCAAATGTTCCAGATATTTTATGCCATGATGCAAGCTTAACAACAAGTTCAACAGGAGGCGCATCGTCAGGAGGCAGAGAACCTGAGAACCAGCCTAGTAAATGCATTGGAGCAGGCAAACCCGCAAGCTAGGCGACCAGCGACGGGAACTATCACTGATTTCCGTCAACTCAAGCCCCGTACCTTTTCGGGCAAGGAAGGACCAACTGAAGTGCATGAGTGGCTCACAAACACACAACATCAGTTGGAAGCAGCTGAACTTCCGCGGGAGAGATAGATGACTGCTGTCCGAATGCAACTGACGGACAACGCGCACCACTGGTGGCTAGCTGAAGAGAGGAGGCTCGGACATGACCGAGTCACTTGGGAGAAGTTCTCCAGACTCTTCCAAGAGATGTATATCCCAGCCGTTGCTAGATCAGAACTCCGAGACAAGTTTAACCGCCTCATCAAAGGAAATATGACGGTGGAGGAGTATAATGCCGAATTAATTCGCCTGAGTCATTTCGCCCCTTCTCTAATTCCTACCGAAGAAGAGAAGGCGGAGAAGTTCTTTGACGGACTCAGGTTCGAGCTTCAGAGGTTGATTGGATCTGTTGCACCTACATCGTACAACGACGTCCTTGCTGCAGCACGACGCATGGAGCGCGTCACCAGGAGGGAGTCAAGTCTAAAGCGGCCATTTACCTCAGTACCATCCAAGGCATCACAAGGGGATTCTGCAAAGCGACTCCAGAGGAATCTACCGCAGAGAGCAGCACCAAGAACCCTACCTACTTGTCATTTCTGCGGCAAGTTGGGTCATATTGAAAAGGAGTGCAGACGCAAATTGGGACTGTGCCTGGTTTGTGGATCCAACCAGCATCTATCCAGGGACTGCTCTGAACGCCGAGAGGGAGCACCACGACTAGCTCTACCTGCACCAAGGCCAGATTATCCAGCAGTGGGAGCACAGCAGACGGGATTTGGAGGAGTCAGACCACCAGCTCCAGGAGGATATCAGTCGAGACCACCATTGCCACCTCAAGCAGCACTATTCCAACAGGCTCGTCAGCAGAGGAGTCCAGCTCAGGGACGAGGTCAGGCATTTGCATTGGCTGTTCAGGAAAAAGCTATTGCTGGAGAAGTTATAGCAGGTACTATTTTAGTAGCTTTATTACCTGCTGTAGCTTTATTTGATTCTGGGGCATCATACTCATTCATAGCTGCTAGCTTCGTAGCCACCCATAGAGTAGCTACTGCACCCCTTCCGAAAACTAAGAGAATTCTTATGGGAGGTGGAATTATACCGGTTAGTGATATCTGTAGATCATGTTCGGTAGTAGTCTGTGGAAGAGATGCGAGCCCAATTTCTGATCTTTTCTATGCCTGACTATGATGTTGTACTTGGTATGGACTGGTTAAGTCAGTATCACGCTACTCTTGATTGTCGGCTTGGAAAAGTTATATTCAGACCACCTGAACACTCAGAGTTTGAATTTCTTCGAGGAGCTGTAGAGCAGGGTGTTCAGCCAACTCTTAGGGTATTATCTGTAGAAGGGGAGTCAAGTTACCCAAGAGTTATATCAGAGTTTGTGGATGTATTTCCCGATGATCTTCCAGGTTTACCACCTGATCGAGAAATAGAATTCACCATAGACTTAACTCCAGGAGCAGAGCCTATTATTTCATCGGTATATAGACTAGCACCTAAGGAGTTAGTAGAGTTGAAGAAGCAAGTTGATGAACTTCTGGAGAAGGGTTTCATCCGGCCCAGTATTTTACCTTGGGGAGCACCTATACTTTTTGTACCGAAGAAGGATGGAACAGTTCGCCTGTGCATTGATTACAGGGCGTTAAACGCTGTGACCATTAAGAACCGGTATCCCTTGCCACGCATTGATGACTTATTTGATCAATTGAGTGGAGCTAGGGTATTTTCGAAGATTGACCTTAGATCCGGTTATCACCAGATTAGGGTGAGGAAGGAAGATATCCCGAAGACAGCCTTCAGGACTAAGTATAGACACTATGAGTTCTTAGTAATGCCGTTTGGTTTAACCAACGCGCTTGCTGTGTTCATGAGCTTGATGAACCGAGTCTTCCATCAATACTTGGATAAATTTGTGGTTGTGTTTATTGATGACATTCTGGTATATTCCAAAAGCCACGAAGAGCACGAGGAGCATCTCAGAATCGTGCTAGAGACGTTGAGGCAGGAGAAGCTATATGCTAAGCTCAGTAAATGTGAGTTTTGCATGGATAAGGTGCCATTCTTAGGGCATATTATCTCAGGAGAAGGTCTGTTAGTTGATCCAGAGAAGCTTGCTGCCATTGAGACTTGGCCTACACCGATATCAGTTGCTGAGGTGAGGAGTTTTCTAGGACTTGCTGGATATTACAGAAGGTTCGTAGAAAATTTCTCAAGGATTACGGAGCCAATGACGAAGTTGAAACGGAAAGATCAGGACTTTACATGGACAGAAGAATGTCAGATGGCCTTTGAAGAATTAAAGAGGCGTCTAACAACAGCACCAGTCTTTACTCTTCCTTCAGGGTCAGGTGGTTTTGTTGTTTATAGCGATGCGTCAGGTAGTGGCCTAGGATGTATTTTGATGCAACATGGCAAAGTTATTGCTTATGCATCGAGACAGTTGAAGGTTCATGAAAAGAACTACCCAACGCATGATCTGAAGCTTGCTGCAGTAATTTTTGCACTGAAGATATGGAGGCATTATCTTTATGGTGAGAAGGTGGAGATCTTTACTGATCACAAAAGTCTGAAGTATGTATATACTCAGAAGGAGCTTAACATGAGGCAAAGACGCTGGCTTGAGTTGATGGTGGACTTTGATATAGATCTGCAGTACCACCCAGGGAAGGCGAATGTAGTAGCAGACGCACTCAGCAGGAAGCCTACAGCTTATTTCTTGATAATGCAGCCTGAGCTATTGAAAGATCTACAGGAGCTTCAGATAGAGGTTATTCTACCAAGACATAGTGGCTTGCTGGCTAATCTAGAAGTGAAGTCATCGCTTGTGGAAAGGATTAAAGAAGCTTTGCCTACAGATGCTAGATTTCAAAGACTCAAGGAAAAGACAGAAGCAGGCATACAGATGGGACTTCGCATACATGAGGATGGGACATTAAGGTGCGGAGATCGTTTGTATGTTCCAAATGGAGAACTGAGACAGGAGCTAATGACTGAAGCACATAGCTCCATATACTCTGTTCATCCAGGAGGAACAAAGATGTATCGAGATCTAAGGCAATATTATTGGTGGCATGGAATGAAGAGAGAGATTGCAAGATTTGTAGCTAAATGTTTAGTCTGCCAACAAGTGAAAGTCGAGCATCAGAGGACTGCAGGAATGTTGCAGCCGCTTCCCATACCAGAATGGAAGTGGGAACATATCACCATGGACTTCGTCACAGGATTCCCAAGGAGCCCCAGCGGAAGAGATGCGGTATGGGTTATCGTGGATCGACTCACTAAATCGGCACATTTCTTGCTGTTTAGAGTTGGACAGTCCACAGAGATACTAGCCGACATGTATATGCGACAAATAGTAAGATTGCATGGAGTGCCGGTTAGTATTGTATCAGATCGAGATTCGAGGTTTACCTCTCATTTCTGGCGAAGCATGCAAGAGAGTCTTGGCACCAGACTAAAATTCAGCACTGCCTATCATCCCCAGACAGATGGTCAATCAGAACGTACAATACAGATCTTGGAGGATATGCTGCGATCCTGTATGTTAGATTTTGGAGGGTCTTGGGAAGATCATTTGCATTTAGTGGAGTTCTCCTACAACAACAGTTATCAGGCAAGCATCAAGATGGCACCTTTTGAGGCGTTATAGGGTAGGAAGTGCAGATCGCCAATATGCTGGAGTGACGTCGGAGAGCGTCAAATATTGGGGCCAGAGTTGGTAATGCAAACAGTGGAAAAGGTGAAGCAAATCCAGAATCATCTTCGTGTAGCTCAGGACAGACAGAAGCATTGGGCTGATACACACCGACGTCCCCTGGAGTTCAAGTAAGGAGAGCATGTATTCCTGAGGATTTCACCTACTCGAGGAACCATTCGCTTTGGGAGCAGAGGCAAATTGAGTCCAAGGTACATTGGGCCCTTTGATATTCTGGAGCGCATTGGTGAGGTGGCCTATCGTCTTGCATTACCTCCATCTTTAGAGGGAGTGCATGATGTATTCCATGTCTCACAGTTGAGAAGGTATGTGACTGACCCAAGTCACATAGTGGATCATTCTGAGATCGCAGTAGGCCCAAGCCTGAGATATAAAGAACAACCAGTGGGTATACTCGGCACCAGTGAGAAGACACTGCGAGGGCAGACAATTAAACTGTTTCATGTGGCTTGGAAGCAACACTCTCCTGGTGAATCTACCTGGGAGAGGGAGGATATCATGCGCCAGCGATATCCCCATTTATTCGAGGATGCAGGTATATCTTAAGTAATTTTTGTAATTCCTGTAGTTCTGTTCTATTAGTAGTTTAATCTGTAAATTGCGAGGACGCAATTTTCTTAAGGGGGTAGATTGTAATCACCTAAAAATTTAAGAATTTTTAAATTTAATTTTCTGGAATTAATTAGCATTTTCTGAAATTTTTAAACCAATAAATTAAGGTAGTCTGATTTAAAATGAATTTTTAAAAGATAATAAATAATATTAAAATGTGATGAAAATTATATTTTCTAGTGTAAAATTAAAAACCAGGCATGGGGTATTTTTTCGAGAATTTATTGGATCCCGGATGAATTTTTAAAACATTAAAAACTACTGTTAAAATTTAACTAATTAATTAAACCAAATAAATTAACAAACCCAAACCCTGAGACTGAACCGGACCGAACCGGCCGGTCTGACCAACCCGAACCGCTCAGCTAGCGGGTCGGATCCGGGTCAGACCCGACCCGCCAGCACCCGACTCGACCCGAACCGTGTGAATCCCTAACCCCCAAATTAATTTTCTCCCGACCTTTCACCTGGACGGCGGCCGTTTTCGCCGCCGTGGCCGCCGGCCGACCCTGCGGTTCACCTCCCCCGTACCCAGCGATGGTCCCCCTTCGAATTTCGGCCAACGTCCGGCCTTAACTCTCCCCTAAGACCCTATATAAACCTAGGTATCCTCCGGCCGGAATCCCTTCCATACCTATCCCCTCCGGTGACCTCTATCCCGTCTCCGACCACTCGGCGTCCAGATCCGGCCACCCGGAACCTCCCGCTGAACCACCAGCAGGCCTCCACCCTCCCAGTCCGGCCACCTCCGGCCCCCAACCCTGTTGTCAAACCCAGTCGAACCCGTCCGGCCACCCACGGTACCAGGACCGGCCGCCCAGACTGTTGACGACCACCCAGAACCGGCGCTGCCTCCGCCCGCACCCCAGGTTGACTCCGGCAGACACGGATACGATCCAGAATGCGAGTGCGAGCCAGGACACGGCTTGGACACGGATCCAGGACACGGAGACTCGAAATTGACACGCGCAAACGGAGTTTTTGAACCCTGTTCAGGTACCCATAACTTTCTACTCGTAGTTTTGTTTTCAATTCCGTAAATTTCATCGCGTAGCCTGTATGATCCCCTCGATGCCCGTGCAAACCATTCGGGGCATCGCGTCCAGTGGTGATCATAAACCGCGGTCCAAAAACAGGAAAAACTAAGCCCTGTTTCACCCCGGAATCGAGTACGCCCCGCCAAACGGGACGACTTGGTCACGTGCGGTCTTCACCGATACGTGCGTGTCGTAGATACGGACGTGTGGGATTTTGCAGAAGCTGATTCGGATGTGCGTGCACATCGGAATCAGTACGTATCCGCGGACAACACCCCGTATTCGACTTTTCTGTATTTTGCTGTAACTTAGTGTATGCACGTCGGATCGAGACGAAACTTGAGCCATCGGACTCGTAGCAATACGCTGGTCCTGTGGGTCAAGTTTGGTCCAATTCTGAGAACGTTGGGAAATCGCGTGTCATGGGCCCCACAAGCTCCACTTGACGGGCGATTTTAAGAACGGCTCATCGGAATCCAATTCTGGAAGTTCCGTTGGGTTCGTATCAACATTCCTGACTTGTTGACACTAAGTTGGACTGATTTGGAGACCCTTGACCCTGACCCGGTTTTTGGTGCAAAGCGGCCCACATATGGACCCGCTTTGGCCCAGAAATGTCATTTTTGCCCTTGTGTCCAAACTGGACTTAAGGACTGGCGTTTCTAGCTGTTTTCTATGTTCTGAGACTGTTAGTAATGTTCATTTCAGCTTTTGGAGGAGTATTTGCTGAACCCACTGATACAGGGACCGCTACTGGTATTCCAACCCCAGGCAAGTGTACCTTGCCATAAATTGCAGTTTATTAGTTCATTTTGTTCTCTTACTTTATTTTCTGTGACTATTATACATGCTATAACCTAGGACCTTATGACATACTTAGCGTCCGATTACAGTCGGGTGCCAACCCCGTACGCGGAGTTGTGTACGTCATTTAGTGATGGACATTCGAGACCCTTTACTTTTTCGTGCTTGTTTATCAAGTACACTATAACCTAGGACACTTGACACCATACATTGACAGAATCTTCCTGAGATATTCAAGGTGATTCTATGTAGGATACAGGATGGACATAGTTATTATATTCTTAGATTATGACTGTTGCATTAGCTCTGATCTCACGTGACATGGACATGAGACGTGTGGTTACATTGGGTGGGGAGAGACACACAGACTACTGGCTGTTATATATATATATACTACTATTGTGAGGTTGTAGACTCTCGAGCAGAGCTAGACCCATTACTTGTTATTACTGCTACCGGCTCCCCGACACAGAGCTTGTAGCGGTCTCAGCCTGAGTACTAGTGATGCTCTCAGTTGCATTTTCACATAGATGGTTATGTAGTTACCCTGCTTATTTCATTTACTATTTCACTGCATTTATTTTGGCTTGTATTATTTGTACCTTGCTATGTCCCCTGAGGACCTGGGTTATGGATGATGTCCCCAGGTTTAGCAGAAGAACATTATCCCGAGGTTTACGGGACAAGAGCTAAAGTTGTACCAGAAGCTGTTGTTGAAGAGGTACCAAACTTAGAAGCAGAGGTGATGGCTGAAGACTTTTCTTGAGATTATGATAATTGTACTCATCAGATACTTATTTCTGGACTCCTTGTTCTGGTCTGATGAACCAGTATTTTTAGACTTTTATCGGATTGTTTCCCGACATACTTTGCTGAGACTGGACATTGATGTACTTTTTTTATTTGCTGTTGATCTTATTATTCTGTGTGTGGATGAGATTAGTTTTTGACTTATTGTTGTAGACCTATATTACAGCTTAAGTATGCCCGATGGATCCATTAAATTGGATTGTCCATCGGTGTGTACTGCTGACCATTGCCACGTGTCTAGTCCCTCGATATTTTGGGACTGGGACGTGACAAAATCATAAGGACTTTTCATGGGTTGTAATATGGCTTAGGATTAAGGTGGGATATATTTGGGAGTGTAGCTCAAAAGCCATCAAAACTAGTGGAGCAAAATTGAATTAACTCAATCTCAATATAAAACATGTAAAATCAATCACTCCATTTTGCAACATCTTCAATTTGGCTTTTAAAGCATTTAAACAATGTAAAACTTCCATCCTTATATAAATATTTTTTTTTCTTTTTTTTCTTTTTTTTCTCTTTTTTTAACAATAATGGAACTTAGGAAATTTGAGGATAAAAATATGTTCCATTTTGTGGGTTGTAACCAAACCACAAATTTGGACACCCCCACTCTTATTTTTTCGTACACCCATACATATCATAATGATCAACAATGCTCCACTAGCTTTGCGACTTGGGTAAAGGTATAAATATTATTGGTTGAAAGCTTGTAATGTGGGTATACCAAGAAAAGGCAATAAAGCTCAAAGGGGTTCAACAAAAAGAAAATTAATTACAAGGTGGGCTATTTGGCTTATGTAACGCATAACAAAGATGGCCTTAATCATGTTCATGCATGTATGTGTCAATGTGACCTCGAAATGAATCAAAGCAAGTTCTAGAGAAACAAATCAGTGGAAGAATATCTCTCATGAAAGAATAATGAGACTGATGTGTCAGTCTAAAGGCTCAAATCCTCACTGGCTTTTGTCTACCAATTTAGATACTACAATTTTCAATAAAAAATAACTAGACTAATTAATTCTAAGTTGAAAAAAAAATTATTTATTCAATCATGTTATGAATTTTTCAAATCTAGTTGAATCTTACTCATGACATACACAACCAAAAATCATTAAAAACCAAAAACCAAAATTCTTTTATTAAATAATAATAATAATAATAATAATAATAATAATGAAAAAAATAATAATAATAATAATAATAAATTTTTTAGAAAAATAGCGAACTAAAAATGCTTAAAATAAAGTAAATCCCCTCCCCCACACTTAAAACTGACATTGTCCCCAATGTAAGGTGAAATGCAAGAAAAAGGCAAAAAAAAAAATTTAAAAAAATAAAAATAAAATAAAAAAATAAAATAAAAGAATGAGAATAAGAACAAACTCCCCTTTGGTTGCTTCTGTTTATTGTCGTGGATGTTTCCTCCTTCAATTGATACAGATTGGATCTTCAAGGTCCAATTCATCCACATTCTCTACTTTGAAACCTTCATAGAAAAGCTTGAGCCTTTGGCCATTTACCTTGAACACTTTGGAAGTTGCTAAACTTTGAATTTTAACTGCACCATGATAAAAAACATTAGTAACAATAAAAGGTCCAATCCAACGAGAACGTAATTTACCCGGAAACAGACGAAGTCGTGATTGGTATAGAAGGACTTTTTGACCAACTTGAAACACCTTCCTAGAGATCATCTTGTCATGAAAATTCTTCGTCTTCTCTTTATAAATTCTAGCATTCTCATAGGCGTCATTGCGAATTTCCTCCAACTCTTGTAGTTGTAACTTCCTATGTTCTCCATTTTTATATGCCTTCATATTGAAACTTTTGATAGCCCAATAAGCCTTGTGTTCTAACTCAACAGGAAGATGGCATGGTTTCCCAAACACCAACCGGTAAGGTGACATACCGATAGGCGTCTTGTAGGCAGTTCTATACGCCCACAAAGCATCATCCAAGCGCAAACTCCAATCTTTTCTACTTGGATTGACCATCTTTTCAATAATGGACTTGATCTCTCTATTTGACACTTCCTCTTGTCCACTAGTTTGTGGATGATAGGCAGTTGACACCTTGTGGGTCACATGGTACTTTCTTAGCAATGTCTTCACGGTTCGATTGCAAAAGTGAGTGCCTCGATCACTTATTAATGCTGTTGGAATCCCAAACCTGGAGAATATGTTGGATTTGATAAAATCTGAAACAACTTTAGAATCATCAGTCCTAGTAGCTTTAGCTTCTACCCATTTTGATACATAATCAACAGCAAGCAAAATATAAACATAACCAAAAGATACAGGAAACGGTCCCATAAAATCGATGCCCCAAACATCAAAAATTTCACAAAATAGTATAGGATTTTGTGGCATTTCATTCCTTTGAGATATATTACCTGTCTTTTGGCAATTGTTGCATGTTTTACAAAAAAAATATGAATCACGAAATAAAGACGGCCAATAGAAACCACATTCTAATACTTTTTTTGCCATCCTTTTCGCTCCAAAATGTCCTCCACATGCATAAGAATGACAAAAGGTGAGAATTGAAATAATTTTATTTTCATGAACGCACCTTCTTATCACTTGATCTGCACAGTGCTTCCACAAGTATGGGTCATCCCATACATAGTATTTGGCATCACTTTTGATCTTATCTTTGAGCCTTTGACAAGCCAGAAGAAAACATATTAGTAACCAAATAATTTACAATATTTGCATACCAAGGCAATGTCACACTTGAAGCAAACAATTGCTCATCAGGGAACGTTTCATGTAGACAAAGTTCATCCTCTATATGAACTAAACGACTTAAATGATCTGCAACACGATTTTCTGTCCCTCTTTTGTCTTTGATCTCCAACTCAAATTCACTTAAGAGAAGTATCCATCGAATTAACCTTGGTTTTGCCTCTTTTTTCGTCATCAAATAGCGAAGAGCTGCATGATCAGAATAAACAATGACTTTAGTACCAAGCAAATAAGATCAAAATTTTTCTAAAGCAAAAACAACAGCTAAAAGTTCTTTTTCAGTAGTAGAATAATTTTTCTGTGCCTCATTCAAAGTTCTTGAAGCATAATAAATGGCGTGAGATGCTCTTCCAATCCTTTGACCCAAAACAGCACCTACTGCATAATCACTTGCATCACACATTATCTCGAAAGGCATGTTCCAGTCAGGGGGCTGGATAACTGGGGTAGAAGTTAATTGTTTCTTTAGTGTATCAAATGCCTTTTTACATGCTTCATCAAATTCAAAAGCTACATCCTTTTGTAGCAACTTGCAAAGGGGTAACGCTATTTTGGAGAAGTCTTTGATAAATCTTTGGTAAAAACCTGCATGTCCAAGAAAAGAACGAACTTTCCGCACACTGGAGGGATAAGGTAAAGATTGAATAATATCGATTTTGGCTTTATCTACCTCAATTCCCTTAGATGAAACAATATGACCAAAAACTATACCTTGGTCAACCATAAAATGGCATTTTTCAGAGTTTAACACAAGATTAGTTTCTATGCATCTTTGAAGAACAAGTGTAAGGTTATGCAAGCATTTATCAAAAGAGTCTCCATAAACTGTAAAATCATCCATAAATACTTCTATAATATGCTCAACATAGTCTGAAAATATGCTAACCATACACCTTTGGAAAGTAGCTGGGGCATTGCAAAGACCGAATGGCATGCGACGATATGCAAAAGTTCCAAATGGGCATGTAAAAGTTGTCTTTTCTTGATCCTCCGGAGTAATTGCAATTTGAAAATAACCTGAATAACCATCAAGAAACACAATAGTAAGAATGACCAGCTAACCTTTCAAGCATTTGATCAATAAAAGGTAAAGGAAAGTGGTCCTTTCGGGTTTCAGCATTTAATTTTCTATAATCTATACAAACCCTCCACCCATTCTGGACACGAGTGGGAACTAACTCATCATTTTGATTCTTCATGACAGTTATCCCGGTCTTTTTAGGAACCACTTGCACTGGGCTAACCCACTGGCTATCCGAAATAGGATAGATCACTCCAACTTCAAGAAGTTTTAGGATCTCCTTTTTTACTACCTCCATCATGGGTGGGTTCAATCTTCTTTGCGATTGACGAAAAGGTTTTGCTCCTTCCTCAAGTAAGATGCGATGCATGCATGTAGACGGGCTAATTCTTTTTATATCCGCAATTGTCCAACCAATAGCCGTCTTATGCTCCTTAAGAATCTGAACAAGCTTTTCTTCCTGTGGTGCACTAAGTTTATTGGAGATGATCACTGGTAATGTTCCTCCATATCCAAGGAATACATACTTGAGGTGACTAGGGAGAGGCTTCAATTCTGGAATAGGGGCCTGCAAAATAGAGGGTAAAGGCCTCTTGTTAGAAATTGGTAATGAAATATAAGAAACGTTACCTGATTGTTGTATTTTTGAAAAATCATTCAATGCTGTAACAGTTTTCTGTAAATCAGAACTCAAATTTAACTCCTTATGCTCTTTTTCAAGATGCTCACTAATGGCCACTTCCAATACATCTTTGCCACCAAGTTCAAAAATATCTTGTGCTAAAGAATCAACCACATCAATGGAATAAACAACATTATCATCATCAGGATATTTCATGGCATCATAAATATTAAATTTAACAATTTTACCATCAAATTCCAAAGTAAGTGTGCCACTATGAACATCTATATTAGTCTTGGATGTCTTTAAAAATGGTCTTCCTAATAAAATTGGAGCAGTTTGATCACCATTTTCCATATCAAGCACATAAAAATCAGCAGGAAAAACTAAATTATCAATTTGTACAAGAACATCCTCGACTACTCCCTTAGGATAGGCATTAGATCTATCAGCCAATTGAATCACAACACTAGTTTTATTCAGAGGTCCAAGATTTAAAGATTCATATATAGAATATGGCATGACATTGATAGAAGCTCCTAAATCTAACATGGCTTTCTCATATTTATTGTTACCTATCTTACAAGGGATAGTAAATATTCTAGGATCTTTGCATTTTGTAGGGAGTTTTTGTTGAATTACTGCATAAACACTCTCCCCAACTTTTACCTTTTCATATCCTTTAAGCTTTTGTTTCCTCTTTATTGTACACAATTTTTTTAAAAATTTAGCATAGCGAGGTACTTGTTTGATAGCATCTAAAAGTGGAATATTTACCTCACATTTACGAAAAGTCTCATATAACTCATTATTTTGTTCAATTTTTCTAAATTCTGTTAAAGCTTGAGGAAAAGGAGGTACTGGCTTATAATCACAAAGGGGTGGAAACTTACAATTGGGTACCTCATTATCATTGGGGACATTCGTGTCTGCCACGGTGCTTTTCTCTTCTTCTTGTTTTGACGTTGCAGGTGCTTCTTTTACTGGCTTGTCAATCTCTTTACCGCTTCTTAAAATGATTGCACTTGCATTTTCTTTTGGATTTACTATCGTTTGAGATGGTAGTTTTCCAGAACTTTGTGCCTCTAGCTTATTAATTGTTGTAGCCATTTGGCTCATTTGATTGTCCAAGCTTTGAATGCTAGCCCTTGTCTTCTGTTAAAATTGTAAATTATTAGTGGCAAGAGACTTAACAATATCTTCTAAAGACATACCAGAGTTAGAAGTTTGGTTTGGTTGTTGTTTAGGATATGGCTGCTTGTACTGTTGGTAACTTGGGCGATTTTGATCGACATGATAATTTGTTTGTGGATTCCCATAGTTGAAATTGGGATGATCTCTCCATCCTGAATTGTAAGTGTTTGAATATGGATCGTACTTCCTTTGCAGTTGTCTAGGGAAAGCACCTACCATATTCACTTGTTCATTGGACTCCTCTTGAAGAGTTGGACACATGTCAGTTGGATGTCCTGCTACTGAACAAATCCCACAAGCTTTTGCTGTTTGCATGTTACCTACAGCCATTTGACGAACAAGTGACGTTAAACTAGCAATTTGTTGTTCTATGGAAGAAATATTTACCTCGTTAGCATGCCTAGATGGAAGATCTAGCCTAGTGCCAAATTATTGAGAATTTGCCGCCATATTTGCAATTAAATTTCTTGCGGCCTCAGGAGTTTTATCTACCAAAGCTCCTCCACTAGCATCATCTATCATGCTTCTATCAGTTGGTAGAAGGCCTTCGTAGAAGTACTGGATAAGTAGCTGCTCGCTAATTTGATGATGGGGGCAACTTGCACATAATTTTTTAAAACGTTCCCAGTACTGGTGGAGAGACTGCATTGTGTTGCCTTACCCCACAATTTTTTTCGGATATTGGCCGCCCTTGAAGCGGGAAAGTACTTCTCCAAGAATAGTCTCTTTATTTCGTTCCATGTTACAATGCTCCCAGAGGGTAGATAATAGAGCCAATCTTTAGCCGAATCCTTTAAAGAAAACAGAAAGGCTCTTAATTTGATTTGCTCTTCAGATACCCCCATAGGTTTCATAGTTGTGCATACCACATGAAGCTCCTTTAGATGCTTATGAGGATCTTCACGTGCAAGGCCATGAAAAGTGGATAATAAATGTATTAGTCCAGATTTTAATTCAAAACTAGTAGTAGAATCTAAAGTAGGAAATGTAATGCATAAAGGATGTTGGTTCAAATCAGGGGCTGCAAGTTCTTTCAAAGTTCTATTTGCCGCCATGACTTCGTCTTCTTCAGGATTAGATTTGCAAGAGAGTAAGGAATCCGTAGCAGGGTCGTTCTCGTTAGAGTTTCTTTGAGCTTCCTTTCTTAACCTGCGCAGAGTTCTTTTTATTTCTGGATCACTCTGAAAATCACTTTGATTAGAAGATCGAGTTGCAATCATAAACAAGTAATAAAATGATAGCAAGCAATCCAGAAAAGTATATGAGAATAAATTTTATTTTTTTTGTTTTTTATTTGCTAATAAATAAAAATAATTTAATAATAAGAAAATATCACAAAAGGCACAAAAATTAACTAAAATTACTCCCCGACAACAGCGCCAAAATTTGGCGTGCTGTCATAGGCACCCAAAAATAAAACCTTTACTCTTGAAATAATATGTAGTAGTGAGAGTAAGGATCATTCCCACGGAGAGTAATTAGTTAATCTTTATGCTATGTGAAATAGGATGGGGGGGAGAGTTTTGGATCAAAGCAAATTAAAAAGAGCTAAAAATAATTAAAGTATAAAAATTATCAAAGGAAAAAAAAACGTTGGTCTCAGTCAACATCCACCATTGGAATCTAAAAATTGATCATTGATGCAAACATAAATTATCATACTTTAAATATTCACCGTTGGAAGTATTTTCTATCTCCCTTAGGCTTAGATAATTAGAAACAAGCGATCTAATTATCTTTAATTACTAAATAATCCAAGACAAGCGCTGAAGATTTAATCTAGTAATTTCTTAAAGAACAAAGAGATCGATGAAGCAAAATAACACAAGCACAAGCGGTTGAATTTAATTTTGTCAAAAGTTTTTCTCCTAAGATCTAATAAAGCAAAGCAGTTTATTAAATCTTGGTTGCTTCATAAATTAGAAAAATCAAACAATTACAGATTTGATGTCTAATTTAGCAGTAGATCGAGATGGATAATAGACTAGTAGGCCTCCTAGTAATTAAACAAAACAATCATGAAAGTAGGCATAGAAAAATATTCAATACTCAAAGCATAAATCAAACATATAAAATAATTTAGATCTCACAATTTTATTGATTCCAAGGCTTCTGTTTTCTTCAACCAACAAGACTTTTAGCTCCGCACGTTCATGAAAACTTTAAAAGAATTTTGGAGAAAAGGAAGAAGAGTTGTGTGTTGTTCTCCATTTTCTCCTGATCTCTATCCCTTTTATAGACTCTAAATTAGTGTTTGAAGATCACAATATCTTCCCACAAATCCTCTAATAGTTACAACAACCCAAACAATAAAATAAAATCTTTGAAAAAGTTGGGAAATGGTTATTTCAACTCCACTTTTTGTGCACAGCATAGTTGACTCAACGTCAACCGTGATTTGGTCCATGATGTAGCCAGAATCTCGGGAAAATCAAAACAGCAAAATTGTGCCTCTATCACTTAGCTTTCCGAATCAATTTGGATCAGCTCAATTGGACTTCGGATGAGCAAGTTATGACCATTTTGCTACAAGGTGTTAAAACTGTCCAGAATTGATAATTAGCTCCATTTTGCTTTTAGTGACTCCAATTGCATCCTAGATCAAAATATAAAAGTAATGAGTATCTTTAGACATTAAATAAGCATAAAGGAGTATATATTAAGAAATAAAAATATGATATTTTATGTTTTCATCAGGCTGCTCGTCGATGAGACCCGACGTGATAGCTTTCCCAGGGTAGAATTACCATACCTGTATTTGATGGGATGATTAATTCTTCATAACCCCAGGGTTATGTCTCCCGGCTCCGGCAGCAGTTCGGGGGGTAGCTTTTTGTTGAACTACCAGAAGTCTTCCAGGAATGTGAACACAGTTATAGACTGTCGGTGGGCGCTGGACTTTAGTTACAGTTGGAAGTTCTTCTGCACTGTCCCCTCTGTACATCGCAATCAATCGGGGATTAGGCTTGAGGATTCAGGTAGAGAGAAGACCAATCTTTCTCCTGAAGCTTTTAATTGGTTGGTCTATATTAGGCCTTCCCATTTGCTGTATAGAAGTGAAGATCATTGCTTCTTGGGGCCATACCTGCCTAGTCGGTTCGCCAGGCAGTTCGGGTATGATCAGTTGCACGTGGGCAACATCGTCACTAGCTTCCGGTCCAGGGGTGGACTCATTGATGGAGCGAGAGGCTGGCGATACTTTCTCATGGGTTGCACTGGAGCAATTTTTACTGTGCCGGTCATTACCCTCTCTACGGAGCTGCGCATCCTGCACTCGTATGTCCAGTTCTATGTGACAACGAACACCTTCCATCGCAATTTTGATATGCATAAAAGTTTCAGGGTGCCCTCTTCCAAGTCTGGGGGAAGAGTCGAAGTCCCCTCGATTTTTTCTGACGAGGGTGAGGAATCTGTCGATCCAGATGAGCCTCTGTTGGCGGTGTCGAGGAGTGAAGTACCTCTGTCTGCAGGGGCTTTGGTAATGTCCGGAAAGCGAAGGGCTCCTGCTCTGAAGGAAACTTCCCCTCGCAAGAGGAAGAAGAAGACGGTTGCTCGTCCTCTACGGATTCATGGCATTGAGGCTCCTGGAAGTGAGTCTGCATCTCCCCGTGTTGGGGATGATTCTTTGATTAGAGGTTCCTCGCCTTTTAGAGAGGGACCTTCCACAGTTTCGGCTGGCGGTGCCGGAGAATCTCAGCTGGAGGCCGCCGTCGCTGCTACTGCTTCAGGTAGTGGAACGAGGTCACCTCCGGGGCTGAGTATAATAAGGTTCCATATACCTTTAGCTGGATCAACATCGGGAGGGGCCCCTGCCGTGCCTGTGAGCGCACCTAGCGAGATTCCAGCCGATGAGCCTCGGTTGGAATTTGACGAGGACCTGGAAGACTATTTGCCAGTGTCAGTTAGCAGACCCCCTTCTCCAGGTATGACAGCTTACCTAGCATCATTAAGAAATGATTTAGCTGTACAGGCTGCAGATGCGACATATATGCCGTCGGCCATGGGTAAATGTCGTCTTCATGCCTCTTTTTTAGGAAAATTAATATTATGTTGATATTAACTTCCTTTTGTCTTCTTTTCAGGGGAAGACCTTTTCGGGGAGGGCAGTGTAGATGCACCCTTCAGCTCTGTGTCAGGTCCTGGTGGCGACACGGAGGTGGCTGATTTTGAAGAGGAAACATCTTCGGGCGGTGGCTCGCCTGTCGACGAGATTCTGATATCTCAAGAAGAGGAAGAGCCTGTCATTGCGACAATGCCTCCTTCGAGTGCGCGAGTATCTTCATCCGGTGTTGGCGCTTCTTCTTTCGTCGCACCCCTGTTGAGGCGATAGCCGTGGCAATATCGTCTGCAGCTGTTCTTGGAGGGGGACTTGCCCATATCGAGGCCACTCCCAGTGTCCATTCGGATCTAGCTGCGCTGACCGAGCAGTACACTGGCATCTTCTACGCCACTTTGAAGATGTTAATATCAATGGTGTTGGCAAAAAATCTGAGCTTTGCGTCACTGAAGAGGTCCTCCCGGGCCGCGATAGTGCCGATCCGAGAATTCAACGACACTGGGGTAGCTGACGCGCTGGAGGAGATAGTTAATGGTTTGGAGCAGCCCATTAACGAATATTTGCAGCTAGCTCGAGGCAACATTGACGGTCTGGTTCAAGCTAGGTTCGACTCCCTGACTACGCAGCTTGCTAAACAGATGGAGCCTCTGAATAAGTACATCGCGGCTCAGCAGCAGGAGATGGATGATGAGCGTGTCCAACTGGAGTATATCATCCCTGAGTTAACCCGGTGTGAAGTCGAGTATGAGGAAGAGGCCGCGAGGGTCCGCATATTGAAAGATGAGCTCGCTCGAGCAGAGGCAAAGGCTCTCTCTTTGTTGGCATCCCGATATATGCTGAAGGAGCGACAGGCGACCGTTCAGCAGAACCTGACACATGCGGGTGTTGTCCATGCTGAGTTCGTACAGACTCGATCTGAGCTAGTTGCTTTGAACAATGATGCAGCAAAGTTGGAGCGTGCTCGTGCCGACGTCTTGAACTCCCGGGATGAGAGGATGGCCGTACTGGCACAGCAGCTTCGCGACCTGACCGCTCCCCCCTAAATGATGTACTTTTGCTTTTGCTTTTTAATGTACTTTCGCTCTTTTTTGGGAATAATAAAGAGGCCTTCATCTGATTTTGTGGACCCTTCATTTCGGAATGTAAATGACAGGTTTTGGGTGAAAGTGATATCAGAGGTAATATGGACGTGATATACTCTCGGTAAGCTTTAGCAGGGCATATCTATTCAGAGGTTATATGGACATGATAGAATATGCTTTGACAGGACATCTATTCAGAGGTTATATGGACATGATAGAATATGCTTGGACTAGAGTTTGTACACAAAACACTATCAGAGGTAGTATGGACGTGATAGGTCTTGAAGTTCCAAATTAGTTAAACATATCTATTCAGAGGTAATATGAACATGATAGAATATGCTTTGACAGGACATATCTATTCAGAGGTTATATGGACATGATAGAATATGCTCCAACTAGTTTCATTTTGGAAGTAGTTTTGTCAGAATGAGGTTTTTACTATATTCCACTTGAGCAGAGGAGGTTAAGCATAGTACCTTTTCAGGAATTTGCCATTATAGGAGCCATTAGCAGGTCTCCATTAGGCTGGGCTAACCTGTAAGCGCCGTTTGAGAACGTTGTCTCGATCACATAAGGGCCTTCCCATTTGGGCTGGAATTTGCCCTTACTCCTGTGAGTAAGAATCATCGGCCTTCTTACGGCTAAAACTAATTCGCCGACTTTGAACACTCTTTCCTTTACTTTTTGATTAAAAGCTCTGAAAATGCGTGCTTGGTAGAGCGCGATGCACTGTTGAGCTTGGAGGCATTTCTCGTCTAATCCTTCTAGCTCTTGAAGCCTTAACATGTCATTTTTTCTTGAGTCAACTCATTAGTCACGGCTATCCTGAGTAACATAATTTGAATCTCGATGAAGAGGACTGCTTCGCTCCCGTAAACTAATGAGAATAGGGTGCAACCTGTTGGTGCCCGTACCGTTGTGCGGTATGCCCAGAGACATCCTCCCAGCTTCTCATTCCAATTCTTTTTTTCGAGGAGACGAACTTCTTCAAGAGCTTGATAATGGTTTTGTTGAAAGCTTCCGCCAAACCATTAGCAGCAGGATTATACGCGTAGAGGCGACATTTTGTATCCGATTTTTATCGCAAAATTGATGAAACGCTTGGCTGATGAATTGAGGCCCATTGTCATGGATTATCCTTCGTGGTATCCCGAAGCGATAAATGACGTGATGCTTGATGAAGCTGATCACATTAGATGCCTTTACCTCAGCAAGAGGGGTCGCCTCTGCCCACCTAGAGAAGTAATCCGTGATGGCTAGTATGAACCGGTGACCTCTGGAAGAAGACGGGTGAATAGGACCAATGATATCCATACCCCATGCTTCGAAAGGCCAGGACGCAACCATAGGATGTAGATATTCAGGAGGTTGATGGATAAAGTCTGCATGGACTTGATAGGCTCTGTATTGTCTTGCATACTTTATTGCATCTGTGATCATAGTAGGCCAGTAATAGCCCATTCTCCTGATGCGATCCTGTAGCTTAGGACCAGGTTGATGCGCTCCGTATACGCCATCGTGAGCTTCACGGATAATCCGATGTGCTTCATCACCAGAGAGACATCGTAATAATAGTCCGTCATAGGACCGGCGATATAGACTTTGTGAAGATGCGTCGAAGTAGAAGCGCAGTGATCGTCTTTTGACGGATACTGCTTCTTTAGGATCCTCTGGCAAGATTCCGTATGCTACAAAATCTATAAAGGGACTTCTCCAGTCTCTCTTGGGAGGATCTGCGTCCACCGCGTAGTTGTATTCGATGTGAAAGTTATTTTTCACACAGAATAAATCTCTATTAAGAAGGATTATCGAATTCTGTCTTCTTATAGGAGTAGCTAAATCTGACGCTAGACTGGCTAGGGCATCAGCTTCCAGATTCTGAGATCGAGGTACATGCTCTAGGAAGAATCCTTTGAATGTCATGGCTATCTCGACCGTTGCTCGGTGATAGGGGATGAGGTCTGGATTTCGGACTTCATATATTCCTCTGACTTGATTGACGATGAGCAGAGAATCACCGAAGGCTTCCAGAGATTCGACCCCCAGCTCTTTAGCGACTTGGAGCCCGATCAGTAGAGCGTTGTACTCTGCCACATTATTGGAACAGGGCTCGCTAAGAGAATATGCTCGGTAGATGACGAGTTTGTCAGGAGTAACCAGGATAATTCCTACCCCCGAAACCACGTTTCCCCTGGGACCAGTCCTGGAGGAGCCATCGAAGAATAGTTGCCATGCATCACTTTCCATTACGGAGTTACATTCTGCAACTTCGTCGGAAATGTCCTCGTACAGTTTGGAGGACTCCGGGATCGGATGAGCGGCTAGGAAGTCAGCCAATGCTTGGCCTTTGACGGACTTTTGAGGGACGTACACCATGTCATACGGTGTTAATAACATCGCCCAAGTCGCGAGTCAGAAATTAAGAATACTTGGCTTGTTCATCAGCACCCGAAGAGGATTGATCCTGGAGATGATATGAATGGTTTGGCCCGTGACATAGTGTCGCATTTTTTGAATAGCGAACATCAGAGCCAAGCATTCTTTCTCCACTGGGTTGTACCGGTGTTCGGCTCCGACCATCATCCTGCTGAGGTAGTAGATAGCCTACTCATGGCCCATCTTATTCTTTAGTGCGAGAAGAGCTCCCAGAGAATGATCCATCGCTCGAACATACAACACGAATGGTCTTCCCATGACAGGAGGCACCAGAACTGGCGGACTAGTGAGGTAGCGTTTGATATCACCGAATGCTTGCTGACAGGCTTCGTCCCATACGAAGGATACACCTTTCTTCATGAGACGAGAAAAGGGTTGACATCTCCCAGAGAGGTTGGATATGAATCTCCGGATGTAAGCCAGACGACCTTGAAATCCCCTGAGTTCCCTCAGATTGCGGGGCGGTCGCATTCCTAAGATGGCCTTGACTTTATCAGGGTCCACTTGGATGCCTTTGGCGGTAATGACAAATCCCAGAAATTTGCCACTAGATACCCCCAGAAAGGACTTTGTAGGATTCATTTTGAGTTGATGTTGGCGCATCAATTCAAATACTGTCTTCAAGTCTTGGATGTGATTATCCTTGAGGCAGCTTTTGACAGCTACATCGTCCATGTAACACTCCATTATCTTGCGTAAATGCTTATGGAATATGTTACTCATAGCCCGTTGGTATGTAGCCCCGGCATTCTTTAATCCGAAGGGCATGACCGTATAGCAATATACCCCCAATGATGTTCGGAAGGCAGTATGCTTCTCGTCTTCAGGATACATCTTGATCTAATTGTATCCTAAAAATCCGTCCATGAAAGATATACGTTCAAAACTGCATGTATTGTCAATCATGACGTCTGTGATGGGAAGAGGAAACTCGTCCTTGGGGCAGGCTGCGTTCAGATCTCGGTAATCGATGCAGACTCGTACTTTCCTATTCTTCTTTATGACCGGGACAATATTGGCGACCCAGTCGGGATATTGTTCTTCACGGATGAAGCCACAGGCTATCAGCTTCTTGATTTCAGCTTCAATGGCGTCCATCATATCCGGGCGGAACCGGCGTTGGTGCTGCTTTACAGGCTTTGAATCGGGCAATATATTAAGTTTATGAGTAGCCACCTTTGGATCAAGGCCCAACATGTCCTCATAATTGCACGCAAAGACGTCGATATATTCTTTTATCAGCTGGATAACTTCTTTCCTTTCAGCTGGGGAAAGATTGTTACTGATAAATATCAGCTTTGGCGAAAGTTTATCCCCAACGTCAATCTGGATAACTTTGTCTTCAGTGGGAGGTTCTCTCTGCTCGAAGTGGAACTCCCATTGTGTATCCATTTGCTGAGCCTAAGCGTCATTCTCAAACAGTTCAGATTCTTGTTCGTCTGATTCGAAGGAATCCGTTACTACCATATTTGCTGATAATGTTTGCTCGAGAGCGTGAGATGAGTCGGAGGGCGACGAGCCGTCTTGAAAAGAGGAAAAGGTATCCTCGTTTGACTCGGGAGTTACGAGGGAGGTGGTGTATCCTAACCCGAAATAAGTTCGTTGATAGTAGGGATCGCCGTGCAGTGGCATTCATCTGCCTTTCCCGTGGTTGAGACCCGGTTCCAGCTTCAGGTTATAACCCATATTTTGCATGATCTTCAGAGCTTGCGGGCTGTATCTGTGAACCTGTATTTCATCGGCATCGTCGTCGGGAGAATCCTCTTGCACAGTCAGTTTATCGCGCATACGGCCGAAGACTATTGAATGCTGATTGCTGCAAGTAGGCGGGATAATGAAGATAGAATCCTCATGCGGTCCATATGTCCTGGTGACATTGGATGATGACGTGACTTCCCATATATACGTATGATAGGAATCTATAGCTTCCAAGAATTTTTGCGCTATAGGTTCTATATCGTCGTAGGAGGAGGATTCCTGATTTGGAATTTGAGCGTCAATATACTGGAAAAGAGGATGTTTATTATCATCTGAAACTCCTTTCCCGGTCATATTTACATCAGTCGGCTGCCTGTTGCGCCGGAGGTTGATGACCAAGGGTGGAGGCTTCTGGTTCAAAGTGATCACTAGAGGATCACCCCCTTTCCCTGACCTGGTCTTGTTTAGGTGGATAGCCATAGGCTCTATGGCTCTTGGACGAGTAGTCTGTCCTTTTACCTTGATTGACAGAGGTTGCTTGGTAGAGGATTCTTCAGGCTCCCGATGGGATTCCTTCTCTACTTCGGCTGACACCTCTTCCGTGCAGTCTTGAGAGTACAACATGGCATCAGAGTAGTATGATTCTACTCCTTTGAACGGATTTAGGTCAGCAATCTCCGTTTGTACTGTTCCTCGGGCGTCTACATATTTAAAGCATTGATGTAGAGTCGAAGGAACGATGTTATGGTCGTGGATCCATGGTCTACCTAGCAGGATGTTATAGGACACCTCTGAATCAATGACGTAGCATGTAGCCACCGATCTGAGGTTGCCAATCTGGATCCTCAGGCGAATTTTTTCCAACGGCTTACTTCTTCCGGCATTGAAACCCACGATCGTAGTGGTGGTGTAAGTTAATTTGCTGGTAGGAATCCTCAGCGGTCTGAGCAGACTATGAGGAATGATGCTGATTGAGGATCCCGAATCTATGTGAATCCGGTCGACCTCTATGGAACCGACGTACCCGGTGTAATAGAGGGGTCTGTCATGCTTGTTATGTTTTAACAACATGTCATCTTGAGTGAAAGTGATATTTGGGACCACCTCCATCACACTGTGGCATTGAGGACACGCCACGGGTTCTTCGGTAGATCTATTATTCGTTGCACACGAGAGTGCAAATAATAGGTTTGGGACAAGCCCTGCCAGAGGTAATATGGACATGGACTTGTGTCCGAACAATTCACTGTGGAGTGATCTTCTTGAGTGAGGATAGTCCTGAAGAACCCATTGGAGAAACTTTTAGGGACTCTTTGTCTCGTAAAAAAAAGGAATGAAAATCCATTTGGTAATGACTGTCCCCTTGTTTACAGATGCAAAGTGATGACCTTGGCCTCGATCAACTCCTGAATTCTTTTTTTTAGCGCATAGCACGCCCTTGTGGGGTGATGAGTGTACCGATGGAAGAGACAATAATCTAGGTCATCGACTTTGCCAGCCTTCTCAGGATATCTGATGTTGGGTAGCTGAAGCTTGCGTTCCTCCATCAATATATTGAAGATTTTAATGATGTCATCTTGATTGAAGGAGAAAGTCTCTTTTGGTCTTCGGGCTCCTGAAGCCTGAGTTTTACGGTCTTCCGGAAAGATTATCATCGTTGCATCATCTTCGGATCTTGAGGGAATTCTACCCCCAGCTTTGGACGCTGCCCTATTTTGTCGAGGTAAGTTACCCCCAGACATGCCGTGGCATCTGTCCACAGAAGCTGATTTAGCAGGACCTGCCTCTGGTTGTACAGGATTAGACTTTGAAGATTTGGGTCTCGTAAGAGATGCAGTATATCCCAACCCGAAATGAGCTTGTTGACGGTGAGAATTACCACGCAACAGTGTTCGTCTGCCTTTTCCATAGTTGAGGCCTTGTTTCAGTTTCAAATCATAACCCATGCTTTGCATAATATTTAACGCTTGTGGGCTATATCTGTGGATTTGTATTCTGCCAGTTTCAGATTCGCGAAGTTCTTTCTGTATGATCGGGCTGCCCAGCCTGCGACCGAAGACTATGGGATGCTGATCGTCGCGAGTTGGAGGAATAATAAAGATGGAATCTTCACGTGGTCCACCTGTCATGACGATATTAGACGTTGATGCATCTTCCCACAAGATCTTCCCGCGTTTGACCGTTAGGGGAACTGAAGCCTGTTTATGACCCTTGTCTTCAAGTTTTTGGATCAGAAATTTACACAAGTCAGGAGGATTTACAGAAGAAGATGATAGCTTGTTCCTTCTGTTCATATCAGTGGTCATGCGGATGTTGGGAACCATAGTTTTCCCTGTGCCACCTATATACAACAGGTTGGCCATCTGGGTGGCGGATAATCCCCGAGGAGGGTGTCTTCCCGCAAATTGAGCCTTCTTTATGCTGAGGGGCTTCTCCTGGCAAAATTTGAAGCTTTGCTCTGGTTGGCGTAAAGCTGAGGATGTCCTCAGTCGGCCATCAGCTTCTCGCGTAATCCGGAGGGCGGGCAGATTGTTCCCTTGTTGGCGTAAAGGTCGAGAAGTTGAGTAGTCCGCCGCTTGCTTTCCCTTGCGTAGATTGCAGGGATCATCTGCTTTTCCGTGGAAGACAGATGCATTTTTGTGCGTGGAGTGCGTTTGGGATTCCTGATTTGGCGCCGAGGCATTATCAAAAATTTTGTCTATTCCGCCAGGGACGGGAGACTGAATTTTACGCGCAGAGTGCAGAGTAGGCTTATGGACTAGCGCAGAGGCATTGTCCGAAGTTTTGTCTTTTCCGCCAGAGATGGGAGACTGAATTTTACGTGCAGAGCATTGATTATACTTCTGGGTTAGCGCTGAGGCTTTGCCAAAAGTTTTGTCGGTCCTGTCAGAGACATGCGACTGAATTTTACGCGCAAAGCGCGGAGTATACTTCTTGGTTAGCGCTGAGGCGTTGCCAGAAGTTTTGTCGGCCCTGTCAGAGACAGGCGACTGAATTTTATGTACAAGGCGCGAAGGGAGAAACGCTACAACCTCATTGGTCGGAGAGATCGGAGAGTCCACAGGAATGGTAGAGGATGTCTTGGGCATCCAGACCTTATACAGCTTCCTGTTGTTGTGGACAGAGAGGGAGTGAGAGCTACCTCCTGTTCGAAGCATGTCTTCGTAGGCAGACTGGTCGAACTGGACGACCAGTGTCTTCTTCACGGATCCTACGGATACCGTATCATGTTGAGCAATTGCTTCCTCATCAGAAGAGAAAGACTTCCCCAGCAGAGTCGCCATCTTATTGTCTGATAAAATAAACGAAAAAGATAATATATGGAAAACGAGGTCTTATACGAAAACCCGCCCTTCTTTTATGTTTACAAACAAGATTGTACAATTTAATCTTATACGAGGATGTCGAGTACAATTTATTTAATCTGGGTAAATATTGTTATGGGTGTCTGATCTGCAGTCGATCACTTTAGACCTTGGACCACACGATGATGAAGAAGTGTCGTGAAAGACAGAAAGCAGCTTCGTAGGTTGCTAAAGAGGGTGGATGCCCGATGCCAAAGTCGTCAATCCCTTCTCTTTGCCTGAGCTCTGGATTCTTCTCTCCTCGATCTGATACTCAACTTTTTGACCAATTTTTCTCTCTTTTTTTGATCTTCAATTTGTCGATCTTGGATCTGATATTGGATTTCTTGACCAATTTTTCGACCTTGTCCTCTGTTGATAGAGGTCTCTATTTATAGAGTTTTAGTGATAGTGACCACTCAGTCGGTGTAGAAACCGAGTAGTGGAAAGTACAACACCCTTTTACACGACGGTTTAAAATAACTAATGCCTGCGTATAGATGACCTTTTGAATAAGCGTGTGACGCGTGTCCAACTAAGGGACAAACACGTATAACTGCTACGAAGATCACGGCGTAGAAGCCATGTAGGTAGTTATCCCTTGTGTAGAAAAGGTTGGCGTAGAAGCCAATAACTGTCACCATGGCGTAGAAGCCGAATAGGCATAGAAGCCGAGTAGGCGTAGAAGCCGAGTGGGCATAGAAGCCGAGTAGGCGTAGAAGCCGAGTGGTCATAGAGGCCGAGTAGGCGTAGAGGCCGAGTAGGCGTAGAAGCCGAGTGGTCATAGAGGCCGAGTAGGCGTAGAAGCCGAGTGATGTGGACGTTTTAGCCAAAATTATGGCTCTTGGAGATATAATCAAATCTCTTACATTAAATGCGGAGATCTGCCCCCATCCTGCGCATTAAATGTAGAGGCTTGTCTTTAAGTTTTGCCATCATTCTGCGCATTAAATATAGATACGCGCCTCGAATCCTGTACGAAGGGTAACTGCTGGCGTGGCAGTCTGTTCGTCTTCTGCGGAGCGTAAGAAGCTCACGTCTGCCTGTGTAAAACTAGGTAGTGTATTCCTTCATATGCGTAAGAGTAGTTTACGCAGAGGAGATGTCACTAAACGACGGTTCAGTGACATTTAATCAAATCTCCTGCATTAAATACGGAGATCCGCCATTATGCTGCGCATTAAATGCAGATGCGTGTTTTGAAGGCCTGCCACCCTTCTGCGTGCCTTGGGCATATGTCAGTATTCGGCATCTTAAATGCAGAGACGTGCCTCGAGAAACTGTCACCGCTCTGCGCATTAAATGCAGAGACGTGCCTCGAGCCCTGTACGAAGTGCATCTTTTGACGTGGCAGGCTGTTTGTCTTCTGCGGAGCATAAACAGCTCACATCTGCCTATGTAAAACTAGGTAGCGTATTCCTTCGTATGCGTAGAAGCGGTTTACACAAAGGAAATTGTGGTAAATGACAGCCTGGGTTGCAGTGCCGCGCCATTATTATAGCCGTCGCCTGGGTAGTCGAGCAGTACTTTTTGTCTGGAGTCCAGACGTTAGGTTCATTGCATGATCTGACAGGTTCATTTCGAAGAATACGAAGCGTTCCTCGTACACTTCAATGCTGCATTGAAAGCGGATGAGTTTTACGCCATAAAGGCGATGAAACACCCTGTTTACGCTGAAGCAGCCTGGACATACTGCTTTACGCGGATGGTCTTTGAGCCTATATTTTTACGCTGTGCTCGGCGGAAAAGCTCTGTTGTATATTTGATGGCTCTGAGGTCCTCTGTTTACGCTGCTCTACATCAACATGCCGCGTAGAGCTATCCAGCGTATTTTTCATGCTTCTACATCTGTGAAGCTTCCGAAATTAAAGATTCAGAAGCTGGAATCGAGGACTATGAAAACAATCTTTTGGGGTGATACTAAGAAGAGTAATGCGCAGAGATTTCTTGATATCGAATCAAATTATATCATTGAATCTCGCGACGTAGAACTCCTCGAAGATAAATTTGCAAGGCACAAGAATATTGTTATCGCGGATATTCCGGAAAATAGTGTGGGTGCACAGTAGGCTGAAGCTTCCAACGAAGAAGTAGTCCAAGAAGAAGTTGTCATCCCAACGACAATGATCGAACCAGAACTCGCAGTGCCGGTGTCTAAGCAAGTGAGAAGAGTGAAGGACCTTCGGAGAAGATTTCGTTACCTATCATGTGGAAGCAGATTCGCTTACCTATGATGAGGCGATGAAGACTAGAGATGCTATTTTCTGGAGAGAGGCTATAAATAATGAGTATGACTCAATAACCTCCAACCACAATTGGCTGTTGGTCAATCTTCCTAGAGGAGCTAAATCAATCAGATGCTTATCAGATCTTCAAGTCAATGATGATGAAAGCAGACAGAAAAGTTGAGTTCAAGACAAGGCTATCTTCCTTGGGGTTTTCTCAGACAATAGGGGATTGAGTTCTTTGGCACCTCGATGAAGGTATCATAGATCATGATGATGATTGTCATAGCTGCTATTCATAAGTTGATTATTTATCAGATAATGGAAAGACAACAAGTCTTGGATGAAGACAGACATTAGATATTCATGAACAACAGTCAGAATTATTATCATTCAGGTTTGAAGACAGTCTGTGAGTTGGTGATATCTCGATACGGCCTGAAGCAATTCTCAGGATATGGCAGCAGGAGTTTGAAAAGTCATCTAGTCAAAGTTGTCACAAGATCAGCGAGACGGACAAGAGTGTGTACATGAAGTTCGCTGATAATGGAGGAGTCATCGTTTGTATCTATGTGGACGGCATGCTAGTCCCAGTTGTGGACATAGTGGTGTCACTAGAACAAATATGTTATTTTTTACCAAACTCTGGATATGGGATTGCGGATGTCATCATGAGGATATAAGATAATCCGGATGCAAGGTGGGCTTGCTTAGTCATAAGCTCTAAGCATAAAATATTGATTACACGCTTTGGGTATCAGGGATGATACTCCTCTGGTGTGACATAAATATGAAGCCAAATCCAAGGAAAAATGTTAGACAGTTGGTGTACTCGATCATCATCAGGTGAATGATTCAAGCTGCGTGTACCACCATACCTGACATAGCTTTGGCTGTAGGGATGCTGAGTCAGAGTGTCGTCAGAATTTTTAAGAGAACTCGGTAGTATATCCTATGCTACAACAGTTATCCAAATATGAAGAAAGGCTTCGGTGATTCCAGTTGGTGCTCAGAAAAGAAGAGTGAAAGAACCACAGGAGGACGTGACTTCTCCAGGGTTGTTGCTGCTATATCGTGGAAGTCAAAAAAGCAGTCTTTAGTCTCGGAGTTCTTTGCACTATCAAGTTGCAGCAAATAAATCAGAATAGCTTTTGAAGCTCTCAGATGATCTTCCTTTGGTTAGTACACAGATTCGAGTGATACCGACATACTGAGAAATCCAGAAAGCTGCAGCAGTGGCATCTGTTCATCTCTTCAACGGTTTGAAGAAAACTATGTGGATAGAATACATGACATTGAATGAACGCAGATTGCGTGGATCATTACACTACTTTAATGATTGGAGTTAGGCAAATCTTGCGGATCCGTTCATGATAGGCTTCAAAGTCCAGTATAAGATACTAAATGAGCGCATATAGTGTGGATCATTACAGTATTTGATGATCGAAGCCAGGAGGGTCTGGCAGATCCGTTCATGTAAGGCCTCCAGCGCCAGCTAATCCCAAGAACTATAAAGAAGGATATTACTCCATGTTACAGTGGCGTGACACCACAAGAGGGAGTGAACCTCGGCTTCGGGTCATGTCACAACGGCATAACACTGCATATAGTCAAGGACACAACATATATAGGATTGGATGACCTCTGATATTTTTGTAGGACCGTGTATAACAACTCTAGAGGAGGGGTGAATAGAGTTTATGTATGCAGTGAAATAAAATCACCTGTTAAAATATAATTCTATGGCATGTAATGGTGATCAACTACTAGCAGTTAGAATATATTTCATGTGTAAGAATACTACTAGCAGTGTTATAAATATATGAAATAGAGTAAGAGAGAAAGCAAATGCAAACACCAAGATGTATACTGATTTTTCTCTGAGAGGACTAGTCCAGTCCCAAGAAATCAAGCTCAGAGTTTCTCCACTATAATCACCAATAGTGAATCACAAGCTTTGATCCGAAGGCTTGCCACTTTTTTATACCATAGTTTTGATCCGAAGCCTCGTAATTTTACAGCTTGATAGTGAGAGTAACTGTTGGAACAAAGCTCTTTACAACTCAGAAGACTTCTAGACCAAGATCACACTTTGCACTAGAAAGGCTAGGGAGTTGCTCTTTGAGATGAGAAAGTTAAGGGTTTAGGGATTTGCTCACAATAGAATAAAAGACTTAAGAATAGTTGAGTTATTATCGTGTTGTAAGAATGAAGAATTCTAATCCTATTTATAGGTTATAGGCAAACAGAATTCGGTCAGTGTTTAATTCAAATTTCCAACCGTTGGGCCAAAAAATCAGGACCTATTGAACTGGTTGATTTCATACCAAAAGGGTAACCGAGTTGGGTCCGAGATCGACACAAGTTCGTCCTGAGTTCAGTTTCTTAGTATGGTAGACTTTGTAAATGAATGTGGCCTAATTTAGTGGATAGGTTCTTTGGTTCATTTGAGTGGACTAAGTATCTGGGTATAGGTACTTGGGATTTGCCAGTGTGACTCAGCTTACATCAGTCCTAGACTCACATAAATGAAAGATTATATTTGAATATGAAACCAATAGCTATTGCAGAGTCTGACTTTGGTACTGTCGGAGTTGATATGCTTTGCATCGAGTATCTTCTTCATCTGTGTTCTGGATCTGATTCATCTGATGTTTGATGATTATCAAAATCAGGTTGACTGTGACCACTTTGTGTCAACAATCTTCCGTATTATGATAATTGACAAACTATGCCAAAATACACATATGGTGAGTCTGGTGTAGCCTTTGAAGCAAATAGTTAAAACGTCGATGAAGTTTCTTTGAACATAGATCTTTTCTTGAAAAACTAGCTTTTTAGAAAAAGCTCCCCATAAGTAGATATTTCCTTTGAACGGAAGCATTTTAAAAGAACCTATAACTTGAAATTTCTTTATAGCAAAATTAGATGCAGATATGTCAACAAAATAGATATAAATATATCATAGTTATATGTCATCAACTATACATCAACTATAATCGTCACATATTTTTCATTTCTTCCCCTTTGTCAAAATATCATAGTGGAAAATATTAACTCCCCCGTAATGAGTGATTATGATAAATTGAAGAAATAAACATAATAACCAGATAAAAGTAGCATGCACTTGTTTAATAAATTAACCAAAAATAATGCATTATTTTAATCAGAATAAATAACAAGACTGGCACTAGGCAAATAGCATAAATGTTTGAATATTTTAAGCAAATGTTTCTAGTACAGTGAAATAGAAAAAAAACTAATACATCCATATAGCTATAAGAAACATAAAATATCATCACAGATCATCATCAACAGCATCAGCAGACGGGTGATCGTCAAAGTATGCTCCGGTAGGGTCAAAGTACTGCTGAACAAATGGGTCATCGATCATGTAGCCTGGGCGGGAATGATCATGAGCCACTGGGTGAGGTTCAGTAGGATGATGGGCTAGGTGATACTAAAGATCTGCTAGAGAGTTGGCTAATGTGTGAGCCTGAAGAGTGGTACGATAAGACTGATCGCAAAGCCGAGTGATAATCAAAGTGTTCTGCTCTTGGTGTTGAGCAGCTATCATCTCGTTTTGTAACCTGAATTGCTCGCGGAACATCTCCTGGATAGTTTCCAAAATAATAGGCTGTGTAGAGGATGAAGGAGTATGAGTTAGAGCAGGAGGGGCTGGGGTTGGATCAGCCGGTATATCAGAATCAAATGAGTCATCTTCATCAGGAATAAAAGAAATAGGTTGAATCCTGCGGGCTTTGGTCTGGTAGGCTGGCTCAGATAGATAAGTTGGTTCTTTCATAGGAATGTGGAAGTTCTCAAAGATGAGTGGTAGATACATGGCATAAAAAAGTTGACATTTGTGTTTACAACAGTCAATCATCTGTCGAATCATGGTTTTAGGAAGACTAAAGGGAGTGGATGTGTAGAAGTAAAATAAAGTAGACATCTCCCTATAGGTCACATCTTCTTTGGAGGTTAGCTTGGGAATGATAACAGAGTATATGATATGGTAAAGTTTATAAAAGTATTGGTTGAAATAACGAGCAAGAAACTTTCCGTTAGGACAAGGATATGGGGTGCAAAGAATGTCCCTGAAAGAGTAAAGAGTGATGTCGTCTCTGAGATTGAGTTTGTCAATATCAACTAGGGCATCTCCTTCGTTAGGGATTTCAAGAATTTTACCCAAACTTGTATCGTCAAATTCAATATCGATTCCACCCACTCTCGAAGAGATAGACCATTGATCATGAGATAGATCACAGTAAAACATGCGAATGTCATTAAAATATATGGGTTTTCTAGTTTAGACGATGAAGATGGAATACTACAAGTTTAGGTTTTTGGACATAATAAGTAGTAAAGTTAATAGGATTGCCCTTACAAATATTTTTTTGCACAAAATCATTGAACCATATGTTTGAAGTATCAATAGAAGTAAAAATAAAATCATCATATTCTTCTGGATTTGGAATATTTGAAGAAAATAAGGAATATGTAGCATCATCACTAGAGGGTTGAGAAGAGGAAGCTTCATTTACTTTCTCTTCTTTTTTCCAAATTTAGGAGCCATGAAATAGGATTTGAGAATGTGAAGATTGTACCTTGAAAAGATTGAAGGGGATGAAGGAGAATATCACCAAGAGCCTTAGATCTCAAGTTGAGTGAGAATAAGCCTTGAGGAAGGGGATTACAAAACTAGGGTTTTAGAGGAAGGATTTGATTCTCGATTTTGAGAAGGAGGATTTGGGAGAATGGAGAGATCAAATACGTGGTTGCTGCTGTTATATAAAAATACTTGAACCGAATTTGGACCGAGTTCGGATCGAACTCTGTCCGAGTTCTGATGGCTCAGAATTTTAAAAAAATAAGTTTTTGTATAATGCTATAATAGTTATAAAAAGATATAATTGACAAGTATAAAACTGGTCTATAAACATGACAAGCTATCTATCAGTCATTGTTATTTAGAAAAGTCTTTTATTGCAGTTAATTACTGAATGAATGAATAATTGTATTTAGGAAACGTTTTGTAAATAGTTCTTGTATATTATTACTCAGTGAGATATTTTTGTTATTATTAATTAGCTGTAGGGGCCGGTTCCCAGCTAGCGGTGGTCCGAAGACACTTGAGTACCGTGTCGCTTAAGGCTGTTTACACCTTGTTGGCAGAAGGACCCTTTAGGCTATTTAACAATACTTACTATATATTTAGAGCATAATATTGAAGAATTATTTAGCAAAAGTTTTCTTCATACACATTTTAAGAATAATTGAACTACCATATTTAATGAGTACATTACACTACTATTAATATGAAAATTGTGTTACCATAATGACTTAATAGTCATGTTTTTGTTGTTGGTGCAATTGCCATGAGAATATCCATTTGGCTTTTTGTAATCACCAACTTTCTCCTTTACCATTATGTCTTACCGCAAATTGTTCCACCTATATGATTAGAACAAGACTTTGGTATCCAGGATTTGGATCCGTATTTGTTAGCTTTAGGAATCCACTTATACTTAGGTATCCAGCAACATATAGACTTATTGCATAAAATATCCAATACGGTACCGAGTATAGCCAAGAGCTAAACGACACGCGGAAGCTATTTAGAGTTTATGATGAAACGAAGGATCAAGTCCGAGGGAATGAACCGGGCACTCTAATACCAATATGTTATGCCCCAATCTCCCGCAAGCTCAATAGTCCCAGCTGAACGTAAATCACCACGTTGCACCGCTCCCACAAGACAATCGTTCTCATCGGGACGTGATGTCGTACGAGCCTGGAGTTACGCTCGCACAAGACGATGTTGTCAAACACCAAAGTTATCATCGAAACGACCAAGTTGCAGCGAAAGTCAAGTATTGTGTACCAAGCACACATTAGAGTAAACGCAGTGAAGCTCTCGATAGGGTTCAAATGAAATGCCACAAAGGCGATGCCACAAAAGCTAATACAATACTCTTGCTCTTTTCTCTAGCCCACAAAGGTACTTACCGTACATACATTATGTCCCGTATATCCAAGCAGCGCCACTACACCTGCGTACCTGAAATAATGCCCATAAACGTGGGTCAGTACACAGCCGTACTGGTGAGCGGGGTAACCCACTCGTCTAAGCCGACACTAAGTAAAATAGTGAATGCAAACAGTTATATGGTGATCTTTCTAGTTGAATCCTAGATTCATTTCATAGCACAGGGTATAACATGTTAGGAAGGCTGTAAATCAGGTTAAGCATGCAAACATTCAACTCAAGCAAATAAACAAGATATCCAACTCAAAAGGAAACTAGCATACAAACCGTCATACTCAAACCCAAGCAACACGAAAACCTATCAAACCATTATCTAAGCCTCAATATCCATCATAAAACCAAACCTTATAATCCAATCTTCGATATGCACACTCTTGCCGAGGCAAGGTGGCCGCCACCTACATAAAAAGCATAAACCAAACCAAAGTAAAGCAAATAAACTCTTATCTATATGAAGTCACTGGCCAAGCCATAAATGACTGATCAGACTGAACAATTTGCAGTTCTACTCAAAATAGCGCTGAGTAGCAAGTCCGCCTGAATCGCATTAAACTGTCGGTGTTTGTGGTATTAAACGAAAGAATGAAAGTATATTTCAATGACAGGGTTTATGCGAAACCCGCGCCCTTTGGTTTACAAACAAACTTGTACAATGTAATCCTATACGAGGATGTGGGAGTACAATTTATTTAATCTGGGTATAAATTGCTATAGGTGTCTGATCTACAGTCGATCACTTTAGCCCTTGGACCACACGATATTAAAGAAGTGCCGTGGAAGACAGGTAGCAGCTTCGAAGGTTGCAGGAGAGGGTGGATGCACGATGCCAAAGTCGTCGATCCCTGCTCTTTGCCTGAGCTCCGGTCTCTCTCTCTCTCTCTCTCTCTTGACCTTTTGATCTGGTATTGATTTTTTTGACCAAGTTTCCGACCCTCCAATTTGTCGACCTTGTTCGTTTTTTTCGACCTTGTTCCCCATTGATAGGGGTCTCTATTTATAGAGTTTTGGTGACAGTGACCACTCCGTCGATGTAAAAATTGAGGAGTGGGAAGTACAACACCCCTTTACACAACGGTTAAGATAACCAATGCCTGCGTATAAATGACCTTTTGAGTAAGCATGTGACGCGTGTCCAACTAAGGGGACAAAATACGTATATTTGCTGCAAAGATCACGGCGTAAAAGCCACGTAGATAGGTATTCCTTGTGTAGAAGAGGTTGACGTAGAAGCCAAATGACTGTCACCCTGGCGTAGAAGCCAAGTAGGCATAGAAGCCGAATAGGCATAGAAGCCGAACAGGCGTAGAAGCCGAACAGGCGTAGAAGCCAAATAGGCATAGAAGCCGAATAGGCATAGAAGCCGAATAGGCATAGAAGCCGAATGGTCGTAGAGGCCGAGTGGTCGTAGAGACTGAGTGTGCGTAGAAGCCGCGTGAGCACAAATCCTGAATGGGCGTAGAAGCCGCTGCGTACCGTGCCAGAGTGCTGATGTGGACGTCTTAGTCGGAATTACGGCTTTTGAAGATATAATCAAATCTCTTGCAGAGATTTACCACCATCTTATGCATTAAATACGGAGACGTGTTTTGAAGGTCTGCAGCCCTTCTGTGCATCCGTCGCAGAGACGTGCCTTGAGAGAAACTGTCACCGCTCTGTACAATTAGACATGGAGACGTGCCTCGAGTCCCGTACGAAGTGTAGCTTTTTGACGTGGCAGGCGGTTTGTCTACTGTGGAGCGTAAAACAGCTCATGTTTGCCTGTGTAAAACAAGGCAGCGTATTCCCTTGTACGTGAAAGAGCGGTTTACGCTGAGGGAACTTTAGTAAACGATGGTTCGGTGATGTTTCAACCAAATCCTCTGCATTAAATGCAAAGATCTGCCATCATACTGTGGGGCACGTCCCGAGGGGTCTGCCATTGTTTCCAGCCGTCGTCTGGGTAGCCGTACAGTACTTTTTGTCAGGAGTCAGAGGTCAGATTCACTGCGTGACTTGACAGGTTCATTTCGGGGAAGACGAAGCGTTCCTCGTACGCTTTAACGCTGCTTTGAGAGCGGATGAGTTTTACGCCATGGAGGCGATGAAGAACCATATTTTACGCTGGAGCGGCCTGTGTAGTGCCCCGCTCCGCGTAGGCACTATGTACAAGTGGGATCGCCTTGCTTGCTCGAACGGAAGTCTTCTCGGAGAGTTCTCGACCGATTAATCAAAGTGAGTGGGCAGAACTGCATTCTCTGATTCTTGCACGACTTAATAATAAATCTGAGTTTTTGAATGCTTGTTGCTTAATAAGATTGTGTCATAAGAAGAAAGATAGAACCGACTCAGCGTGCTAATAAGAGAACTCACATAGCTTGTCATTAAAACGAATCTGCTTGCTTTCTTAATAAGAGAACTAGAAATGCTTGTCTGAAACGAGATAGAACCTTGCCATGCTAATAACAAGAGTAAAGAGGATTGCTTGCACTTATATCGTATGCTAGACTGGAATACTAGAATGCTTGTCCACAAGAGATAGAATTTGCATGCTAGAGTTATAAGAACTGTTCTTGCTTGTTACTTGTTTAAGAGTTAGTTTGCTTGAATATGTTTTATTGTTGGCTTATGAAGAGATGGAACTTGGAGAATAGCGTGAACTTGTGAATCTAGACTAATAGCCCACCCTGAGGCTTAAAAACCTTACGGGGGAGACATGGCTATTAGGCAATGTGCATTAAGAGAGTGAGCTTCGGCTATCTGGACTTGATAGATGTGTTTGCTTGCTTGTTCTGGATTAAGTGCATAATCTTGCATCGATAGGAGCTTGCATTCTCGCATTTGGTCAGGACAACTTGTGCACAAGGATTTTCTCTCGAGCGGTTCCTGGGGCACTGGGGATCGTTCGGCCCGGGAAGAGATCTAGATACCTAAGGCTTGTACGTCCTTGGGTAGCCGCGACTCGTCTATTAGTGAGATGGGCTTGTACGTCCCAACTGCTAATCCCGATGAGGGGACCATCATATAGTTAGGGCGCATGCTAGGCTAGCCTTCTTGCATACCTAACTGTTTGATGCAGGGACGAACAGGAAACTAGAGAACTGTATACTTTATGTTATACAAATTGTTGCTAACTTGTGTGTCTGCTGCAGGGATACCGTTCGGCAATAGGGTAAGAAATATGAGTTTATATATATAGTCTGCTTATTCATTTTGTCTGCATCGTGATTTATCTGATAGTGACTCATGCATCAAACATCGGTTGGACAATGGCTATTAGTGCAGAGCTGAACCTCAGTCACAGCTGCTAATAGTACCAGTATGTGAGTCATTGGATAGCTGGATTACCGCTGCCAATCCTGAGTTTCTCGGGGACCGAAATCATATAGATGTGTTGCCTCAATCACTTGATAGAATGATAGCCTACTTGATATGCTTGCCTTGATTCGATATGATCAGTCTGCTAGATAACTTTGTCCCAAACGAGATAGATTGTGATGTACAATACATGCTGCGCACTACACGATGAGAACACTGTCCCTTAGAGTTGCTTAAATGCTTGAGTATCGAATATGCAAAACTGGTTTCTAACTTGTGTTTTCAAAAAGATGTAATCTGACTATAGTTCCGAGCTGCATGAAAAGAACTTAGGTAAAACTAGCAAGATCACTAGTAATGAAATGTTTTGCCACAAGTTTACTTAGTGTGGGTTTCAGGGGGTGTAGCTTCTGTTCAGTTGTTTATATCTCACCAGTACTTGCATAAAGTGCTGACCCACCAACAGTTTGCTTGTTCTCAGGTGCCTGTTCGTGCGAGGAAGCGATAGCCGTGCCTCATCCCAAGGAGCCGAAAATCTAGAGTCGATGCTTGGAGCCGCATCGAGTTATTCCTGCTTTGAGTTGCTTTTGTATAAATGGACATAATGTATGGAACAGTGTTATTGTAGTCGAGAGAAGAGGGCTTGAGCGATCTGCAACCTCGGCCATGCGCCACTTGTAACAATTTTCGATTATCAATAAAAGAGCTTATTTTCATATGCCATTGTGATCTTCACTTTTCTGCAATATGTGTGCCGCTGCTTCAGTATTAAATAGATTACTTGCCCTTGTATTAAAGCTTTGGCCTTGTGCAAGCGCATCTTAGGCTTGCACGGCATCATGCCCGTGCGAGGACGATCGGTTCTGTAGGGACCAAGGCGAGGACGAACGGCCCTGCGGGACTGGGGCGTGACATAATGGTATCAGAGCGACTCGATTCTTTGCCCGTTCCGTTGCCTCCGACCCTGAGTTGTGATTGTGTTGCAATAAGCGTTCCATACAATAAGTCCATAGATATTCTCAAAGATGCGCACAAAAAGTTTTCTGGATTTGTTTTCATTGCTTGAGAAGTGATTTGTGATTTCTGGATTTGCTGAGTTTTGATTAAGGAAGGTGAGGGATGAGGACTATCGCTGCTCTGTGTTATCGTGAGTTTCTCCTTGAGTTTCGAGGACGAAACTCATTATTGGTGGGTAAGTATGTAGTGCCCCGCTCCGCGTAGGCACTATATACAAGTGGGATCGCTTTGCTTGCACGAACGGAAGTCTTCTCGGAGAGTTCCCGACCGATTAATCAAAGTGAGTGGGCAGAACTGCATTCTCTGATTCTAGAACGACTTAATAATGAATCTGAGTTTTTGAATGCTTGTTGCTTAATAAGATTGTGTCATAAGAAGAAAGATAGAACCGACTCAGCGTGCTAATAAGAGAACTCACATAGCTTGTCATTAAAACGAATCTGCTTGCTTGCTTAATAAGAGAACTAGAAATGCTTGTCTGAAACGAGATAGAACCTTGCCATGCTAATAACAAGAGTAAAGAGGATTGCTTGCACTTATATCGTATGCTAGACTGGAATACTAGAATGCTTGTCCACAAGAGATAGAATTTGCATGCTAGAGTTATAAGAACTGTTCTTGCTTGTTACTTGTTTAAGAGTTAGCTTGCTTGAATATGTTTTATTGTTGGCTTATGAAGAGATGGAACTTGGAGAATAGCGTGAACTTGTGAATCTAGACTAATAGCCCACCCTGAGGCTTAAAAACCTTACGGGGGAGACATGGCTATTAGGCAATGTGCATTAAGAGAGTGAGCTTCGGCTATCTGGACTTGATAGATGTGTTTGCTTGCTTGTTCTGGATTAAGTGCATAATCTTGCATCGATAGGAGCTTGCATTCTCGCATTTGGTCAGGACAACTTGTGCACAAGGATTTTCTCTCGAGCGGTTCCTGGGGCACTGGGGATCGTTCGGCCCGGGAAGAGATCTAGATACCTAAGGCTTGTACGTCCTTGGGTAGCCGCGACTCGTCTATTAGTGAGATGGGCTTGTACGTCCCAACTGCTAATCCCGATGAGGGGACCATCATATAGTTAGGGCGCATGCTAGGCTAGCCTTCTTGCATACCTAACTGTTTGATGCAGGGACGAACAGGAAACTAGAGAACTGTATACTTTATGTTATACAAATTGTTGCTAACTTGTGTGTCTGCTGCAGGGATAACCGTTCGGCAATGGGGTAAGAAATATGAGTTTATATATATAGTCTGCTTATTCATTTAGTCTGCATCGTGATTTATCTGATAGTGACTCATGCATCAAACATCGGTTGGACAATGGCTATTAGTGCAGAGCTGAACCTCAGTCACAGCTGCTAATAGTACCAATATGTGAGTCATTGGATAGCTGGATTACCGCTGCCAATCCTGAGTTTCTCGGGGACCGAAATCATATAGATGTGTTGCCTCAATCGCTTGATAGAATGATAGCCTACTTGATATGCTTGCCTTGATTCGATATGATCAGTCTGCTAGATAACTTTGTCCCAAACGAGATAGATTATGATGCACAATACATGCTGCACACAACACGATGAGAACACTGTCCCTTAGAGTTGCTTAAATGCTTGAGTATCGAATATGCAAAACTGGTTTCTAACTTGTGTTTTCAAAAAGATGTAATCTGACTATAGTTCCGAGCTGCATGAAAAGAACTTAGGTAAAACTAGCAAGATCACTAGTAATGAAATGTTTTGCCACAAGTTTACTTAGTGTGGGTTTCAGGGGGTGTAGCTTCTGTTCAGTTGTTTATATCTCACCAGTACTTGCATAAAGTGCTGACCCACCAACAGTTTGCTTGTTCTCAGGTGCCTGTTCGTGCGAGGAAGCGATAGCCGTGCCTCATCCCAAGGAGCCGGAAATCTGGAGTCGATGCTTGGAGCCGCATCGAGTTGTGCCTGCTTTGAGTTGCTTTTGTATAAAGGGACATAATGTATGGAACAGTATTATTGTAGTCGAGAGAAGAGGGCTTGAGCGATCTGTAACCTCGGCCATGCGCCGCTTGTAACAATTTTCGATTATCAATAAAAGAGCTTATTTTCATATGCCATTGTGATCTTCACTTTTCTGCAATATGTGTGCCGCTGCTTCAGTATCAAATAGATTACTTGCCCTTGTATCAAAGCTTTGGCCTTGTGCAAGCGCATCTTAGGCTTGCACGGCATCACGCCCGTGCGAGGACGATCGGTTCCGTAGGGACCAAGGCGAGGACGAACGGCCCTGCGGGACTGGGGCGTGACAGCCTGGACGTACTGCACTTACGCGGATGGTCCTTTGAGCTTATTCATCACGCTGTGTTTTAGCAAAAAAAGTTTTGTTGCACGCTTGATAGCTCTGAAGGCCTATGTTTATGCTGTTCTGCATCAAGAGGCTACGTAGATTCTTCCAGCGTATTTTTTATGCTTCTACAAGACCCCATTCAAAGCTTCTAAATATATCAGAATTTGAAACGCTTTGAATGAAGCATGAACGGCCCCTCGTAACTCGAAACGTTTCTAAATAGAGCGTTAAAACGGTCGATACTGACTTTATGGCGGATTTATTGGGGACCGTTGTGATCTCTTTCGCCTATAAAAAGGCTGGGGGAGTTAGACTGTTCTCCCCACATTCCCATCACCATCCAGAGATGATCGCCGGAGTTCGTCGGGTCTACCTGAGGAAGAAGGAGATCATGTTCTTCCAGCATGTAGGGAGCCGAAAAAGACGGCGCCTTCGAGCAAGTGTCCACTGCAATGATGGATCATGGAAGGATATCTTAGCCTCCCTTGCTCGGGATAATCAGCAACTTTGTATGGCATTGCCTCAGGAGAGAGGTAGGGTCGTCTTTGACCACACAGCTTGCAAGTGCTGTCTTCTCTCGTTGCTTCCGGTGACGAGAGTCAAACAGACTCGCTCTGTCCCGGTTTGAGCGGCGCACGGAGCATGGGATCTACAAAATCTATGCAGGCCCAGCTCTGTATCCCCCCGCCAGCGATCTTCTTGTTCATGACCGTGGTGGTCGATGAACTGCCATAGAAGAAGAGGAAGACCTGCACCGATGTGAGAACCCGGTAGAACGGATTCTGGGGGCGATCTTCCGACGACGATGATGAGGAAGCCCTTTGTAGACGGGATTTCCCTCATATGTAGTCAAAAGAAATGAAGAAAAAACCCTTTGTAGACAGGATTTCCCTCATATGACTTTAATCTTTAATAAAATTGTCTTTCTTCTCTGCCTATGATCGTCTTGCCATACGTTGCTGTGAAGTCTGAATATGTGTAGCTTCGACATGTCTGAATCTTTACGCCAACTCTGATAGAAAGAGTATTAGGCCCTGTCCTTTACGCATAACGAATAGTCCATAGAACGCTGTTTAAGCATTTTGAACATTTAGAACTGTCCTGTTGCTAGGACTGAGGGACCGCGTAGAGCTCTGAACTGCTGCTTCTGATGAGCAGAAATTTTGTTCAGACTTCGTCTTCAAGAATGATCTTTCGAAACTCCCTTGGAACAGGGTCGAGGTTTTGGCTGTCAAACTGATTTTGCCATCTTGATAGACGAGATGTTCAGACTGGAGTCTGGATGAACCTCCAATTTTGGACCCGAGAAGAGTAATTTCTCAATGTTTGAACTCTGTATGCTTCGGGTACTTGGGATGCTCTGGGTCCAGAACGAGTATCTTCTGTGTGAACTCTTGGCAATTGACCGCTTTGGGGACTGTTCGAATATGCGGAAAGTCGTGGAGCGTAAAATCATCAGTCTGTAGCCTCTGGGCGTAAAACACCATCGAGCGTGAAATCGTAGACTTGTGGTTCCTGAGCGTGAAGTCGTAGGTTTGTAGCCTCTCGAGCATAAAAGCTACCGAGCACAAAGGCATCCGGACATAAAACCATAGACTTATAGCTGTCGAACGTAAAGCTGTAGATTCATAGCTGTCGAGTGTAGAAACCTCCTTTAGCGTAGGACTGGAGATCTGTAGCTCCTGAAAAGAAAATTCCTCCGAGCGTGAAGTTTGCGGATCTGTTACTTCTGAGCGTAAACTGAGCGCCACCGAGCGTGAGATCATCGATTTGGTATCTGCTGAGCGTAAAGTCGTAGGTTTGTGGCCTCTCGAGCATAAAAGCTACCGAGCACAAAGGCATCCGGGCGTAAACCATAGACTTATAGCTTGCGAGCGTAAAACCGTAGATCTGTTGCTGTCGAGCGTAGAAAGCTCCTTTAGCGTAGAACCTGCTGAACCGTCTTGCACAAAAAACTTTTCGAATTTGCTGACTGTCCGTCTTTCAAGGGTAGTGGGCTGACGTAGCATCCAATCATAACCCACTATTAATTGCGAGATTTGGTTAGGGTCTCGAGGAGTCCGTCCGAGGATTCGAGGAGTCGACCCGAACTCTATATATATCCCAAGCTTTTGAGAGAAAAACTTTTTATCTGTCTTCTACGAAAGAGAGCTTTCGACTGTCCGAGTTTTTTCTTCGTTCCTTCTCCGAGCACCTCGAGTCTTCAGAAATGGCGCGAAACAAACCCCCTCCGTTAAGGAAAAGAGTATAGGTTCTTCTTCTCATTCTTCTGCCCCAGCGAGGGAGTCTTCGGTCGGACAAGGCGAACTTCCTTCTGAGCGAAGTATCCCGCCGACGAGCAGCGCACCCGGTCTTAGAGGTAGAGCCTTTGGGGTGACAAAAAAATGACGAAAAATCCTTCGCACACGTTGAACGTGACCGCGCTAGGTCGTCTTCTGTGCTGATAGCCTCTTTTGAGGAAGATGATGCACGGAGACGTTTTCATCTTTTACGCCCACATTTCTAATGTGCCAGCGTAAAGACTCCATATTTTCGTAGTTCTAAGCATAAAAGCTCTGGCTACCGAAAATTGGCGTATATCGTAAAATTTGAGTTTTATGCTTGTGGAGGGGACTTCTAGCGTAGAATAACCAAATTTGTTCAATCCTGCGTAGAGCACAGACTGTCGTTTCTTTGGTCTGTATGTTTGTGCAAGATTTGCAATGACATATTTTTCTTGCACTTTTATAGTTAATTTGGGTGAGTCTCCACTGGCCGAGGTGATGGGCTCCGCTGTCGGGATGCTGCACTCGAACTACCTGGAGGATCTGTCCCACGTGGCATTTTCTATCTCCGGACCCCAGTATCCTGAGGGAAGGAAGTTTTTGATATCGGCTCAGGGCGAGCAGACGCTGCTGAGCATGATCAATGGCGAGGCCTTGACATATGTAGACGGAGAGCAGTACATAAAGCCGACTTTCCTCTTTGGGGACATGATTGACAAACAGTCCCAGACGAAGCCCAAGAGGGAGCCCTGGGTTTTCCCTACCGGGAATTTGGTTTTGTACCTGCCAACGATGCCAAGGGATTATCCCATCCCGGCTTTCTTCCACGCGACGCATCCCAGGAAGATGTCGTGGACGCTGACTCTGATCTTCACGGCAAGCCGGGGAAGATCTTTCATCTGAAAGGAGCTGACCAGGGGTCATTTGTCAGTCGTCCTTCCGGCGTTGTGACGTTGTTCAGGGGACTATGCCCGGGAAGTGTCCCGAGTGAGGACAGCTCAGTGATCCAGCCGGTCCAATTGCCGACCTTCTGCAATGACTTCATGGGATGAGGCGGGGTATATCCCAAGGAGAATTCTCGGTACAACGGGTGGATCGCCCCAACAAACTCCCGATGGACATGCCTAGTTGACTGGGCCTTGAAGCACTTCCGGAGAGAGCTGGAGGGCATTGGACTGTATGCCGCTGTGAGTGCGACGAGCGTCGGGTTGCCTCCCAATCCTAATTTGTTCTTGGCACTGATGGAGCGATACATTTCGCTCACTGGCACCTTCGCCACTCCACTGGGGGAGCTGGGATTGGCCCTTCATGAGATGGAAGTTGTCTCGAGACTGCCGATGGGGGATACCCCATATGAAGAGTATGTTCCCACCAACCGGGAGTTGGTGGACTTGGACCCTCGGGTGGCAGAAGTGTATCAGGAGCTGATGTGTCAATACTTCGCGTGCACCGCTTTTTATAACGAGCCTTCTGATTTGGCTCACACCACCAAGTGGATGTCCTACCTCTTCTTCCACCGAGCCAGGGCTGCCAAGTCGGAGAAAGCCTCGGGGGGCAAGAATGAGCCCGTGAACTGTTTGGGCGTGCTTAGTGACCAGGTCGTGGAGGATCTTATGGAGGAGGCTAAAGCTCCGGATCAGATTCTCGTCGAGGGGGTAGGAAAGTACCCTGAAGGCATTAAGGCCTGTAGTTACTTGAGGCGCTGTCGCAGGCCTTTGTCTAAGGAAGCCCAGCTGGCTGGTTTCCTCTCCATATGGCTGCGTCGAGTAGTAGTGCCTGGTACTGCGTCCGCGGACCGCATTCACCGGAATATTCTGTGGCCGGCGGTGCGCCTGGTGTTCGGGGCAAGACTGGGCTTGCTTTCTGCCATGGTGTGCCGTATACAGGCTGGCCTGAGAGCCATGACTGATGGGTTGCTCGTCGATGAAGCTCGGCGTGAGAGTTTTCCCTGGGTGGAATTACCATACCTGTATTTGATGGGATGGTTAATTCTCCACAATCCCTGGGTAATGTCTCCTGGCTCCGGTAGCAGTTCGGGGGGTATATTCTTGCTGAATTACAAGGACTCTCCCTGGAATGTGAGCACAGTTTTAGACTGTCGGCTGGTGTTGAATCTCAGCCACGGCTGGAAGCTCCTCTGTACTCCCCCTCCTGTACATCGCAATCAATCAGGGACGAGGCTTAAGGATTCAGGTGGAGAGAAGACCGATCTTTCTCTGGAAGCTTTTAATTGGTTGGTCTGCATTAGGCCCTCCCATCTGCTGTACAGGAGCGAAGACCATTGATTCTTTGAGCCCTACCTGCCTAGTCGGTTTGCCAGGCAGTTCGGGTACGATCAGTTGTACGTGGGCAACGCCGTCACCAGCTTCAGGTCCAGGGGCGGACTCATTGATGGAGCTAGAGTGTGGCGATATTTTATCATGGGTTGTACTGGAGCAACCTTTATCGTGCCGGTCGTTACAACCTCCACGGAGCTGCGCATCCTTCATTCTTATGCCCAATTTTACGTAGCGATTAACACCTTCCATCGCGATTTTGACATGCGTAGAATCTTCAGGGTGCCTTCTCCCAAGCCTAGGGGAAGAGTCGAAGTCCCCTCGGTTTCTTCGGACGAGGGTGAGGAGTCTGGTACTCCGGATGAGCCTCTGGTGTCGGTACCGAGGTGTGAAGTGCCTCCGCCTGCGGGGGCTTTGGTAGTCTCTTCTGGGAAGCGACGGGCTTCTGCTCCGAAGGAAGCTTCTCTTCGTAAGAGGAGAAAGGAGACGGTTGCTCGTCCTCTCCGCATTCTTGGTGTTGAGGCTCCCGGGAGTGAGCCTGCATCTCCCCATATCAGGGATGATTCTTTGGCTGGAGGTTCCTCGCCTTTTAGAGAGGGACCTTCTACAGTTCCGGCCGGCGGCGCCGGAGAATCCTCGCTAGAGGTTGCTGTCGTGGCTACTGCTTCAGGTAGCGGAGCGAGATTGCCAGCGTGGCCGGGGTAATAGGAGAATCTTTCCCGAGGTCAGCAGCGGGTAAAACTCCCGTCGTGTCAGCGAGCACGTCTGGCGAGATTCCAGCTGATGAACCTCGACCGCGTCTTGGTGAAGGCTTGACAGAACTCTTGGCGATGTCGGTCGGCCCACCTCCTTCTCCAGGTATGACAGTACGTATTGCGTCATTAAGGCGTGGTTTAGCTACATCGGCTGTAGATGCATCGTATATGCCGTTGGCTCCGGGTAAATATCGTTTTTTTGTCTCCCTTTAGAAAGATTACTATCATACTGATATCAACTTTCTTGTCCTTTTCTCAGGGGATAGCGTCCATGAAGAGCACATCATTGAAGCGCCTTCTGGCTCTGCCCCGGCTCCCGACGATGATGTGGAGGCGCCTGACTTCGAGGAGGAAATGTCCTCGGGGGCTAGCTCGTCCAGAGTGGTTTCGTCGTCTTAAGAGGAGGACGAACCCGTCATCGTGACCTCGCCCCTCGTGAGTATGCCGATGACTTCGATTGTTGTCATCGCACCTTCTTCGGCGGCGCCACGCGTCGAGGTGGCGGCTGTGGCCACCTCGTCTGCAATTATCCCTGGAGAGGGGCTTGCTGATATCGCGGCCACTCCTGGCGTTCAGTCGGATCTAGTTGCGTTGACCGAGCAACATACCAGCCTCTTTTACACCGGTTTGAAAATGATGATATCAATGGTGTTGGCGAAGAGTCTCGACTTCGAGCGCCTGAAGAAGACTTCTCAGTTTTTGATCGGGGCTGTCAGGGAGCTCGGCGATCCTGGGGTAGCTGACGCCCTGGAGGCGGTGGTTAATGGTTTAGAGCAACCCATTAACGAATACTTGCAGTTGACTCGGGGCAGCTTCGATGCTGAGGTCTAGACCAGGTACGACCACATGACTGCACAGCTCACTACAAAGTGGGAAAGCCTAGACAACTCCATCAAGACACATGAGCTGGAGATGGATAGAAGAAAAGCTGTCGTGGCAGAGGCTCTCGCTCTTGAGACGAAGTGCCGATCCGAGCATGAAGGGAATGCAGCGAGGGCCTCTAAGCTGAGGGAAAAACTCGCTCGGGCAGAGGAGTGGGCTTCTCAATCGTTGGCGGGTCTAGACATAGCGACTGGGCGATTGAGCGTGGCGCGACGGGATTTGGACCGCACGGAAGCTGCCCGCGCAGGCTGCCTTCGGGCAAGGGCTGAGCTGTCCTGTATGAATACCCCCGAGGCACGGCTGGAGCGGGCTCGCGCCGATGCCTTGGTTCTTAGGAATGAGAGGATAGCTGCACTGGAGCGGCTGATTCGCAATCTGACTACTCCGCCATCATGATGTATCCTTTCTCTTTTTGCTTCCCCAGATGTAATTCTGCTCTCTTTTGGGAATAAATAAAAGCGACTCTTTTCTGACTTTTGTGGACCCATCATTTCGGAATATAAATGACAGTTTTTAGGCGAGAGTGATATCTGATGATAAACTCTCGATAAACTTTTAGCGGGACATATCTGTTCAGAGGTCATACGGACATGATAGAATGTAACCCAACTAATTGCGTTCTAGAAGTAGTTTTGTCAGAATTGCGATCCTCGCTATATTCTATTTGAGCAGGGGAGATTAAGCATAATACCTTTTCAGGAACTTGCCGTTGATAGGAGCCACTAACAGGTCTCCATTAGGCTGGGCTATCCTGTAGGCACCGTTCGAGAACGTTGTCTCGATCACATAAGGGCCTTCCCACTTGGGCTGGAATTTGCCTTTACTTCTGTGAGTAAGAATCATCGGCCTTCTTACGGCTAGAACTAGCTCGCCGACTTTGAACACTCTTTCCTTCACTTTGCGATTGAAGGTTTTGGAAATGCATGCTTGGTAGAGCGCGATGCGCTGCTGAGCTTGTAGGTGTTTCTCGTCTAATCCTTCTAGCTCTTGGAGCCTTAACATGTCATTCTTTTCTCGAGTCAGCTCACTAGTCACGGCTATCCTGAGTGACGGGATCTGGATTTCAATGGGGAGAACTGCTTCGCTCCCGTAGACCAGCGAGAATGGGGTACAACCTGTCGGTGTTCGTACCGTTGTGCGGTATGCCCAAAGACATTCGCCCAGCTTCTTATTCCAATCTCTCTTGTTTGAAGAGACGAATTTCTTCAGGAGTTTGATAATGGTTTTATTGAAAGCTTCCGCCAAACCATTAGCAGCCGGATAATATGCCGTAGAGGCAATATTGTGTATTCGATTTTTATCGCAAAATCAATGAAACGCTTGGCTGATGAACTGAGGCCCATTGTCGTGAATTATCCTCCGGGGTACCCCGAAGCGATAAATAACGTGATGCTTGATGAAGCTGATCATATTAGATGCCTTCACCTCAGCGAGGGGGATCGCCTCTGCCCATTTGGAGAAGTAATCCGTGATGGCCAGTATGAACTGGTGACCGCTGGAAGAAGACGGATGAATAAGACCAATGATATCCATACCCCATGCTTCGAAAGGCCAGAACGCAACCGTAGGATGTAGATATTCAGACGGTTGATGTATGAAGTCTGTATGAACCTGACAGGCTCTGCATTGTCTTGCATACCGTATTGCATCTGCGATCATAGTAGGCCAGTAATAGCCCATTCTCCTGATGCGATCCTGTAGCTTAGGACCGGGTTGATGCGCTCCGCATACGCCGTCGTGAGCTTTTCGGATAATCTGCTGTGCTTCGTCTTCGGATAGACATCTTAATAGCAGTCCGTCGTAGGTCCGGCGATATAGGCATTGTGAAGATGCATCGTAGTAGAAGCGTAATGATCGCCTTTTGACGGATACTGCTTCTTTGGGGTCCTCCGGCAAGATTCCGTATGCGACAAAATCTATGAAGGGACTCCTCCAGTCTCTTCTAGGGGGATCTGTGTTTACAGCGTGGTTGCATTCTATGTGAAAGTTGTTCTTCATACAAAATAAATCTCTGTTAAGAAGGATTACCGAATCCTGTCTTCTTATAGGGATGGCTAAATCTGCAGCTAGACTGGCTAGGGCATCAGCTTCTAGATTCTGAGATTGAGGTACATGCTCTAGGAAGAACCCTTTGAATGTCATGGCTATCTCGACCGTCGCTCGGTGATAGGGGATGAGGTCTGGATTCCGGACTTCATATATTCCTCTGACTTGATTGACGATAAGTAGAGAATCACCGAATGCTTCCAGGGACTCGACCCCCAGCTCTTTGGCGACTTGGAGCCCGATTAGCAGAGCGTTGTACTATACCATATTATTGGATCAGGGCTCGCTAAGAGAATATGCTCGGTAGATGACGAGCTGATCAGGAGTGACCAGGACGACTCCTACTCCTGAAACGATGTTTCCCCTAGGACCGGTTCTGGAGGCACCATCGAAGAAGAGTTGCCATGCGTCACTTTCCATCGCGGAATTACATTCTGCAACTTCGTCGGGAATGTCCTCGTATAATTTGGAGGCCTCCGGGATCGGATGAGCAGCTAGGAAGTCAGCCAGCGCTTGGCCCTTGATGGACTTCTGTGGTACGTACACCATGTCATATGGTGTTAATAGCATCGCCCAAGTCGCGAGTCAAGAATTAAGAGCACTAGGCTTGCTTATCAGTACTCGAAGAGGGTTGATCCTGGAGATGATATGAATAGTCTGGCCGGCGACATAGTGTCGCATCTTCTGGATAGCGAACATCAGAGCCAAGCATTCTTTCTCCACTGGGTTGTACCGGTGTTCGGCTCCGACCATCATCCTGCTGAGGTAGTAGATAGCCTGTTCATGACCCATGTCGTTCTTCTGTGCGAGAAGAGCTCCTAGTGAATGATCCATTGCTCGAACGTACAGCAAGAATGGTCTTCCCATGACGGGAGGCACCAGAACTGGCGGACTGGTGAGATAGTGTTTGATATCTCCGAACGCTTGCTGACAGGCTTCGTCCCATACGAAGGATACACCTTTCTTCATGAGATAAGAAAATGGCTGACATCTCCCCGAGAGGTTGGATATGAATTGCCGGTTGTAAGCCAGACGGCCTTGAAATCCCCGAAGTTCCCTCAGATTATGGGACAGTCGCATTTCCACGATTGCTTGGACTTTGTCGGGGTCCACCTGGATGCCTTTGGCGGTGATGACAAATCCCAGGAACTTGCCACTGGATACACCCAGAAAGGACTTTGTAGGGTTCATCTTGAGTTGATGTTGGCGCATTAACTCGAATACCGTCCTCAAGTCTTGAATATGATCACCCTTGAGGCGACTCTTGACGGCTATGTCGTCTACGTAATATTCCACTGTTTTGCGTAAATGCTCATAGAATATGTTACTCATAGCCCGTTGGTATGTAGCCCCGGCGTTCTTCAATCCGAAGGACATGACCGTATAGCAATATACCCCCAATGGTGTCCGGAAGGCAGTGTGCTTCTCGTCTTCAGGATGCATCTTGATCTGATTGTATCCTGAGAATCCGTCCATGAAAGACATGCGTTCAAAGCCGCAGGTGTTGTCAATCATGATGTCCGTGATAGGAAAAGGGAATTCATCCTTGGGGCAGGCCGCATTCAGATCTCGGTAGTCGATGCAGATACGTACCTTCCCATTTTTCTTCATGACTGGGACAACGTTGGCGACCCAGTCGGGATATTGTTCTTCCCGGATGAAACCACAGGCTATCAGCTTCTTGACTTCAGCTTCAATGGTGTCCATCATGTCCGGACAGAACCGACGTTGGTGCTGCTTCACAAGCTTTGAGTCGGTCAATATGTTGAGTTTGTGAGTAGCCACCTTTGGGTCTAGGCCCGACATGTCCCCATAATCCCATGCAAAGCGTCGACGTATTCCTTTATCAGCTGTATGATTTCTTCCCTTTCAGCTGGGGGAAGATTGTCACTGATAAATATCGGCTTTGGCGAAAGTTCACCCCCAACATTGATTTGGATAACTTCATCTTTGGTGGGAGGTTCTCTTTGCTCGAAGCGGAATTCCCACTGCGTATCCATTTGTTGAGCCCAAGATTCATTCTCAAACGGCTCAGAATCCTGTTCATCTGCTCCTGAGGGATCTGTCACCACCATATTTACTGATAGTGTTTGTTCGAGGGCATCAGGTGAGTCGGGGGGCGACGAACCGTTATGGGAGGAGGAAAAGATGTCCTCATCTGACTTGGAAGCCGTAAGGGAGGTGGCATACCCTAACCCGAAATGAGTTTGTTGATAGCGGGGGTCACCGCGCGGCGGCGTTCGTCTGCCTCTTCCGTAGTTGAGGCCTGGCTTCCGCTTCAAGTCGTAGTCCATGTTTTGCATGATCTTCAGCGCTTGCGGGCTGTATCGGTGAACTTGTATTTTCCCAGTATCGTCATCGAAAGGATCTTCCTGGTTAGCCGGTTGATTACGCATGCGGCCGAAGAATATTGGACGCTGACTGCTGTAGGTAGGCGGGACAATGAAGATAGAATCCTCATGGGGTCCATACGTTGTGATGGCGTTGGATGATGACGCTACTTCCCAGACATACGGACGGTAGGAGTTTATAGCTTCCAAGAATTTTTGTGCTATGGGTTCTACCTCGTCACGGGGAGTGGATTCCAGTTTTGGCCTTTGAGCGTCAATATACTGGAAAAGAGGATGTTTATTATCATCTGAAACTCTGTTCCTGGTTGCATTTACATCAGTCGGCTGCCTGTCGCGCCGAAGGTTGATGACCAAGGGTGGGGGCTTTCGGTTCAAAGTGATCACGAGAGGATCACTCCCTTCTCCTGACCTGGTCTTGTTCAGGTGGATAGCCACGGGCTCTATGGCTTTTGGACGAGTGGTTCGTCCTTTCACTCTGATTGACAGCGGTAGTGCGGCAGAGGGTTCTCCTGGCTCCCGGTGGGATTCTTTCTCTGCGTCGCCTGACACTTCTTCCGTGTGGTCTTGGGAGTACAACACGGCATCGGAATAGTAGGATTCTATTCCTTTGAACGGGTTTAAGTCAGCCACCTCCGTTTGTACTATTCCTTGTGTGTCTACATATTTAAGGCATTGATGTAGGGTTAAGGAACGATGTTGTGGTCGTGGATCCATGGTCTTCCCAGCAAAATGTTGTAGGATACCTCTGAATCGATGACGTAATATGTGGCCACCGGTCTAAGGTTGCCGATTTGGATCCTCAGGCGAATTTCCCCAATGGCTTACTTCTTCCGGCGTTGAAACCTACGATCGTAGTGGTGGTGTAAGCCAATTCGCTAGTAGGAATTCTCAGCTGTCTGAGCAGACTATGAGGGATGATGCTGATCGACGATCCCGGATCTATGTGAATCCGATCGACCTCCATGGAACCGACGTACCCGGTGTAATAGAGGGGCCTGTCATGCTTGTTATATTTTAACAGCATGTCGTCTTGGGTGAAAGTGATATTTGGGACCACCTCTATCACGCTGTGGCATTGAGGACACGCCACTGGTTCTTCGTCGGGGGACTTGAGCTGGGTCAAGTATGCCTCCGCCTGCATCAGCGCTTCACTCAGGGCTAGACGAGTGTCTTGGGAGAGCCTGAGTAGCTCGAAGATGGACAACCTGGCTGGCGTATTGGCTAGTTGGGCCAGGATGTCGAAGTTGTATGGCTTCTCTAAACCTTTGCTTGGAATATTTTTCACAGGTTTATCAAAGCGTACTTCTTTTTGCTTCCCCTTCTCTGCCGGGGTTAGTTTTGAAGGACTGATATCTGGTACGACGGGACCTTGCTCTGAAGGTTTGATTGTTGGAGCGTCCTCCTGTGCACCTTTCTGACTTGCTCCGTAGTCGTTGAGGTAGGCTTTCCCTGAACGGGTTGCAGCAAATACCTCGTCTTCGTCCGATGGCGAAGAAGTTGCGATCATATGGCAGGGCCTGTATTTGGAGCTCTTTTTGGATGTAGGCTTAGTAGCCTTAGTTTCTTCCTCGAGCTCTGACACCAAGTCTGGATGAACCCACATAATCTCGCATTGCCGGGTAGTCAGGGGTACCAGGTCGTGATTTTGATCCCTAGCTGGAGGGAGATTGACGATGTTCATCGTTGTCCGGGAGATAGGTGCAACGCCGTCCGGGATCTCTTGGGGAGGCAGATTGCCAAACTACAGAGAGATCATGTTGGCCGTGACCGTCTTCTCGGTGTTGTGCAGAGTGATGGCCTTAGCATCGATTAACCCCTGGATCTTTCTTTTCAGTATGTAACACACCTTTGTTGGGTGGTGTATGTATCTGTGGAAGACGCAGTATTTGGGGTCGTTAGTATTGCCGACTTCCTGGGGCCGCCTTAGCTCTGGAAGGGTGATCTTGCCACTTTTGACGAGACACTCGAATATACTTGGGATATCGTCGTCGTCGAAAGAGTAGACTTCGACGGGCCTGGAAGTCCCGGGTTTTGTTTGCGTGGTTGCCGCAATCTTTGGTCTGGCCATATTGATTGCCAGGGCTTCTTTCCCTTTGGGACCACGAGGATGGTCGCTGCTAGGAGATGACCTCTTGCCTCTGTCAGAGGCGGAGATCATGATGCCATTGTCGCGCGCCTTGCGATCGTTGTCTTCGGCGGCTACTGCCGAGATGATGAACGAGGGCCAATCATGGAACTGATATGGTCCTGTGAACACCGAGACCACGGGAAGGAGGTTCTTCCTGCAAATGTCTACCAATGCAGAGTCGGGAACTCATGGAGGCATCTGTAAGGTGGCCTGAAGAAAATATTCGATGAAGATGCGAACGTCCTCCTTTTCCTTCTGCTTGACTTCGATGAGAGAGGACATAGACATGTCCATTCCTCCCTCATAGAATCGTGTGAAGAATAAAGCTCTGAAGTCCTCGAAGGAAGTAATGCAGTTGTTTGCCAAGCTACGGTACCACTGATAGGCTACTCCTGAGAGACAGCCTTTGAACACCCGAGTGAGGAGGGCGTCGTTCCCTTGTAGCAACACCGTCATCATAATGAAATAGTTCATGTACTGGCTTGGTGATGTTTTTCCCTCGAACAGGGCCATAGTCTGAGGTTTGTACCTCGGCGGGAAAGGGACCTCCTCCCAGATAGCTGGGTAGGGCTGGTTGATTCCCAGTTTCTTGAGCTGATCTTTGTGCTTCAAGGCGTCGAACTAGGCTTTCAACTCCCGTACTTCCTGTATCAGATTTTCAGTCGAAAGTGGGGCTACGGAGTGGTGCGGAGTTGGTTGTATCGTAACTCCAGCGGGAGGTAAGGCATTCTCTGAGTGAGGAAGCGGAGGAACTGTTGACTCTTGATCTAGCGCAGGCTCTTGGCTCAGGTTGGATGGTGGTAAGTCCACCCCCACACGTATCTAAATTGGCGGGACTGATGCTTGAGCCATGGCAGTTGCGTGCTGAGTTAGCATTATCTGGTGCATGTTCTCTATCATGGATTGCATTTGTTTCAGAGATGTCTCCAGTATAGTGATGCGTTGTTCCGCGTTCCCTGACGGCGAAGCTTCCTCGCATTCATCTTCAACGGCGTAAACTTCCATCTCCCTGGGTGTAATTGAAGGATTAGTATAGGTCGCTGTAGAAGTCGACTCTACACTTTCTGCCTCTGATTCGGGGGCTCGGCGACCCCCAGCGTCGGAATCAGAAGAGGACGAAGCTGGTTGTCGTGACCTTGCGCGAGTGTTTTGGAACACTCCGGCTTCAGCGTTCCTGAGGAGCTCACTGAACCTCCTTCGGCTCGGGGGCCTGGAGGGATGACGTCTTGAGCTCAACCCGCCTCTACGTATGTGTGAAGCCATGTTCACAGATGCATGCGCGGGTTCCTCTTCCTGGAAAGACTGAGAGTAGCTCAATCGGTCGAAAACTGACCGTTTTGCTTTAGAACAGCAGCAGTCAATCACAATTTTATGACTATTACAACATTGCTCGCTAGGGGGCGTAATAGACATGTTGGAAGGTCCCCTTTCCTTACGCTTCTGGATTAGATATGCACGCAAGTCAGGAGGAGTAGAGGAAGAAGACGAAGGCTAGTTTCTTCTGTTCCCATCAGTGGGCATGCGGAGATTGGGCACCATGGTTCTCCCTACGCCACCTGTGTACAACAGATTGGCCACCTGGGTGGCGGATAATCCCCTGGAGGGATGCCTTTCCGCAATCTGAGCTTGTTTTACACCGAGGGACTGTGCCTGGCGTAATTTGGAGATTCGCTCAGTCTGGTGTAAAGCTGGAGAGACCCTCAGTCGGCCATCGGCTTCTCGCGTAATCCGAAGGGTAGGCAGATTATTTCCTTGCTGGCGTAAAGGCCGAGTAGCTGAGTATTCGCCTGCTTGCTTCCCCTCGCGGAGATCACAGCGCTCATCTGGTTTACCGTAGAGGTCAGATGTTGTCTTACGCGTGGAGCGTGATCTGTACCTCCGATTTGGCGTTGAGGCACCATCGGAAGTTTTGTCTGTACCGCGCGTAGCGGGAGACTAATTTCTGCACGTAAAGTGCAGTGGATACTCCTGGGTTAGCGCTGAGGCTTTGCCCAAAGTTTTGTCTGTACCGCGCGTAGCGGGAGACTGATTCCTACGCGTAGAGCGCAGTGGATACTTCTGGGTCAGCGCTGAGGCTTTGCCCGAAGTTTTGTCTGTACCGCGCGTAGCGAGAGACTGAGTTTTACGTGCAGGACACGGAGGGAGCAATGCTACCACCTCATTGGTCGAAGAGATCGGAGAGATCGGAGAGTCCACAGGAATGGTAGAGGATGTCTTGGGCATCCACACTTTGCACAGCTTCCTATTGTCTTGGACGGAGAGAGAGTGAGAGCTACCCCCGGTTCGAAGCATGTCTTCGTAGGCAGACTGATCGAATTGGACGACCAGTATCTTCTTCACGGATCCCACGGATACCGCATCATGTTGAGCAATTGCTTCCTCATCAGAAGAGAAAGACGTCCCCAGCAGAGTCGCCATCTTGTTTGTGGTATTAAACGAAAGAATGAAAGTGTATTTTAATGACAGGGTTTATGCGAAACCCGCGCCCTTTGGTTTACAAATAAACTTGTACAATGTAATCCTATAGGAGGATGTGGGAGTATAATTTATTTAATCTGGGTATAAATTGCTATAGGTGTCTGATCTGCAGTCGATCACTTTAGCCCTTGGACCACACGATGTTGAAGAAGTGCCGTGGAAGACAGGTAGCAGCTTCGAAGGTTGCAGGAGAGGGTGGATACACGATGCCAAAGTCGTCGATCCCTGCTCTTTGCCTGAGCTCCGGTCTCTCTCTCTCTCTCTTGACCTTTTTATCTGGTATTGGTTTTCTTGACCAAGTTTCCGACCCTCCAATTTATCGACCTTGTTCATTTTTTTTCGACCTTGTTCCCCATTGATAGGGGTCTCTATTTATAGAGTTTTGGTGACAGTGACCACTCCGTCGGTATAAAAATAGAGGAGTGGGAAGTACAGCACCCATTTACATAATGGTTAAGATAACCAATGCCTGCGTATAGATGACCTTTTGAGTGAGCATGTGACGCGTGTCCAACTAAGGGGACAAAACGCGTATATTTGCTGCGAAGATCACGGCATAGAAGCCACGTAGGTAGGTATCCCTTGTGTAGAAGAGGTTGGCATAGAAGCCGAATGACTGTCACCCTGGCGTAGAAGCCAAGTAGGCATAGAAGCCGAACAGGCATAGAAGTCGAACAGGCATAGAAGCCGAACAGGCGTAGAAGCCAAATAGGCATAGAAGCCGAATAGGCATAGAAGCCGAATGGTCGTAGAGGCCCAGTGGTCATAGAGACTGAGTGGGCGTAGAAGCCGCGTGAGCACAGATCCTGAATGGACGTAGAAGCCACTGCGTACCATGCCAGAGTGTTGATGTGGACGTCTTAGCCGGAATTACGGCTTTTGAAGATATAATCAAATCTCTTGCAGAGATTTGCCACCATCTTATGCATGAAATGCGGAGGCGTATTTTGAAGGTCTGCAGCCCTTCTGTGCATCCGTCGCAGAGACGTGCCTTGAGAGAAACTGTCACCGCTCTGTGCAATTAGACGTGGAGACGTGCCTCGAGTCCCGTACAAAGTACAGCTTTTTGACGTGACAGGCGATTTGTCTACTGCGGAGCGTAAAACAGCTCATGTTTGCCTGTGTAAAATAAGGCAGCATATTCCCTTGTACACGAAAGAGCGGTTTACGCTGAGGGGACTTTAGTAAACGACGGTTCGGTGATGTTTCAACCAAATCCTCTGCATTAAATGCAAAGATCCGCCATCATACTGTGGGGCGCGTCCCGAGGGGTCTGCCATCGTTTCCAGCCGTCGTCTGGGTAGCCGTGCAGCACTTTTGTCAGGAGTCAGAGGTCAGATTCACTGCGTGACTTGACAGGTTCATTTTGGGGAAGATAAAGCGTTCCTCGTACGCTTTAACGCTGCTTTGAGAGCGGATGAGTTTTACGCCATGGAGGCGATGAAGAACCCTGTTTTACGCTGGAGCGGCCTGGACGTACTGCACTTACGCGGATGGTCCTTTGAGCTTATTCATCACGCTGTGTTTTAGCGGAAAAAGATCTGTTGCACGCTTGATGGCTCTGAAGGCCTCTGTTTACACTGCTCTGCATCAAGAGGCTGCGTAGATCCTCCCAGCGTATTTTTCATGCTTCTACAGCCGGCACCGCGCCCGAGGCACGTTACCAATTTGTCTCCCCCATGGCCGAACGGTCCCGGTGCCCCGGAGCCTTCCCGTTCGAGGAGACCAAACCACGTGCAACACAGGTTGTCCGTGACCAATGCAGACACCAAGTAGGTATGACGAGAGGATCGAGCATTATCGCCCCATCAAACGATCCTAGACTCATCCAACCAATTATCCAACCAATTATCCATAACCATTGTCCAACATATAGCCCAAGGCACAAATCTCAAGTTATCCCCATAGGAACTATGTCGCTTCTCGACACAATATTTCAATTGGTGCAACACCCTTGCTCGGAACAATCTCGTGGCACAATGCCCCAATAGTGGCACAATGCCCTCACCGATGCAGTTGTTCGATTTTGAACCACAACTGCATGCTTTGCATGACAAAGTGCCCAAGTGATATTCGTGCACGGATGCATGATTGCTCGCCCGCATTCCCGATGTTCCAACCAAGATATTCTAACTATTTCTCTAACTGCACCATATATAATCCAACTCTAGCTTCAACTATCCAACGCGAAAACTAATTCAAGCCACAAATCTATCCAAGCAAACGATGTACACTCTATGCATGCCTCAGTGTAGTGATTTCCAAGTCCCAGTCCAAGTGTTCAAGCCTTTACGTATTTTCTATATTATTAGGCATGAAGGAATATAGGAGAAGGGATAGAGCCACTAACCAAGTTTGATTCCGTTAAGCATAATGTCCTGCCGATACGACCGATCCCTTGAACCCATGGCCCGATGCAAAGTACGATCTACTGAATTGGTATGATCGTGCGAGTAGGCCGAGCTTTCCAAATTATTCGACCGATCAGACTAAGGAAGACGACATTATCGCTCCAATCCAGCTATCTCAGTACTGCTCTGAACAAATACCTGATTCCCATCGAACCCCGCTAGCGATTTGCACATAAAACTAACTCAATCAATACTTGTTCCCAAATCCAACAAATTGAAATATAACCAGCTATTGCCTCATTCAATCCGACACAGCGTAACGCACCGTGCAGTTGTGGGGCATTACATAATATACCACTTAGAATCAGGTTTGTCCCCGAACCAAACTAGTTTTCATTCCTTACTAGCATGCCGCTTGTCCAATTCATAAATCTGCTCCATGTAACTTAAATTCTCTTGATCCTGATTCAGTATCTCATTCTGCGCTGAACGCTCGCACAAATTCTATATTCTCGCATCCTCCTTGCAGCTTAATACGAATTCCTCATATCGCTTAGTTTTGGATCATACATATATTTAAGGCGTCCATGAAATACATGTATTTCAGCCAAACTTAGCGATAGTGAATTTGGACAAGTTACAAGGATATCGTTATGTCCGAAGGCATTCATTCGCTTTACTCCCAATTGAACCAATCCTGTCGTTCATTCCAACATATTCGCACAAGCGCTATCCTCAAGTATGATGATGTCCCACCGACTCAATCAGTTCGTGTTCCAACTTAAATCAATCCAACTATTTCCGAATCCACACTAGCACCGTCTCCAAATATCTTCTATTGCTCCGAACGATTATCGCAACTGATACTACCCCAGCTAGGCGACTTACCCAAATATCAAAATTTGCTCTTAGATCATCTCAGTCCAATACCTTATCCTCAATATCAATACCTCACTGGGTGAACATATATATTGAGGTTCATGTGATCCACGAAGATCTTGCTGCCATGCCAAAGGGATATTGTCGCCACGATTTCAACGTGGACACACTCGCCATAATTCCTAGGTTGCGCATGGAATAGTTCTTCGTGCTACTTCCACTGCCTCAAAGCACAGGATATCACCTTTGCCTTCTGTACGAGCACGCATCCCAGACTAAGTTCTGATGCATCTTGTAGATCTGAGGCACATCTGTCTATTCCAGTATTGTAATAATTTGATCTGAACGAGCCACTGATTTAACTTCACAAGCTAGTTTCACAGTCGTCAATTCATATGAATGTTATTCCCTTCCGGGGCACGACGAGTCAGAGACGATGCTATCTTTAAAAATCTGTGACTCTGAATCTCATCAGTTGACTAGGCCATTCCCACCATCGCTTCGATCGTCCGGCTACATCTTCAGCTGAAGGCTATCCTAAGGGTCTCTCAAATTCAACACTCAGTCACTTAGGCAAATCTCCAACACACACTACTCACATCCACCCTCGACGCATTCCCAAATGCGCCGCTGCAAAGGTCATTCTATGGGTCTACAATATTTATCTCTGATTTGGCGGCCAAGTCGCTAGGGTCAGCTGTCCCGAAGCTACGCTCGATAATTATAAGTCATCACGATGGACAGTTACTATGAACCATGTTATATCTCATCTACAAACCCGAGCCATAATCCAACCATTCCACCCGAACAAACTTCTGACTCCGAGAACTTCATGCACTACCTCTGACGATCTGTCAACCAAACGCCGCTTAACCACCTAGAGTCTTGCTATTTATCAATGCCACAATTCGAGAACTACGTTCGTTGAAACCGTCCTCCATCAATCCGTCGTTCTGCCCCGAATCCATCAAATTTTCGAACTGCCATGTTCGACTTTTCGTACTACCAGTTGCAAAGATTCCAGAAACCAAAGACTTGCTCCAATTCTTATATGTATGCCATGTTCTATATTGTACGTCCAACTTGCTCGAGCAGCACAGTGATTTGCTCAAAAGTTTCTCTCTTGTTTAGCTAACTTCAAAATTCCATCCGCTATAATCCTTGTTCTCGTTCCATTCCTTAGCTCGTCTTGATTTCTATATGTTCTGATTAGTCCACACTCTTTCAATGCATCGTGTATCAGTTCCAACATAAATCTTAAATTCATATTACCTTTACTTGTTGCCTCAATCCATCTCAGTAATGTAAGTATTAACTTCCAATCTGACTTAGCATCAACTAGACTTGCCACATGCCAGTTTATGTCTTCCGAAGAATCCGTCTACCATTGTTGCACCATTTTGCCTAATTTCAATTTCGCAAAACCTGAGTCAAACTTCCCGAGCATCAATATCCAAAATACTTTAAGTTCGTGTGAATCCATCGCATTGCCCCTCTAAACCAGATCGTGTTTCATTGCTCAACCAACAACTCCAATATGTTTCCAAAATTAGTAGTTCATGCTCGTTTATCCTTTGATTCACCCATCATTTCGCTCAAGCGTATCCCAACTGTTCGTTTCTTATGCTCAACTCTCTCTTCATATTCATGAATGCTCTACCGAACTTCTAAATCATGGAAGCAAAATCCGATATTCAGCTTTCCATTTAACCGTCTTAACTGTTTCCAATACTTGGTCTGCCTCAATCCCTTAAATTTCCAAACACTCTTCCCACTGCTTGTTCTGATCTCGTCTATCACTCAAGTCCAGTGATACTTTCATTTGCACAAGTACGTTCTCGATAGCTCAACTCAATATTCGCTTGCTTCATTTTTTATTCTTCCTAGCTCAGCCGATGTGCGTCAACCAACTTATATTCCTATTACTCGTGTCTATTGAGGCAATTTCATTCATGTGTCATGACCCGCACCCGGTGTAGGGATGCAAGTCGGGAACAACGCCCAGCCTACGCTGCAGCATCGACGATAGAATGCTGTCTTGGTCAACTATACTATCTAATTATCTCACAATAAAGCATAAACCTCCAATAATATCTCAACTCCAAGATGAGAGTATAATCAACTTAGTTCAACACAATACTCAATCACATTTCTATGGCATGAGAAGATATTACAGAAGTCTAACATAACTAAGCAGTTAAAAATATAACAACAACAAATAGAAATAATATCCAAACACAAATATATGCCGAAAACAAATCCGGTACCAAAATGCTAAAGAGAACTAACTATGCTAACTAGTGAACCCGGCTAAATTTTATGACAGTCACTCCAGAACTAGTGGGTCCAAATTTGCACCATCTATAGGCTGAGGCCGTAGTATGTCGGACAGCAATCTTTCGGATCCTCTGAAAAATATTTTTCAGTCAAGAATGGAGCGAAGTACAACCCAATAGCAGTTCGAATTAATTGACAAAAACTATAAAGCAGTAAAATAGAAGATGCTATCTACGATGAGAATATAACTGATAATCAAGAACAATGAAAGAATAGGCAATACTAGCAACAGAATAAATCAATGCGTACAAGAATAAAGGAATGAACTGAAATGTTAGAAATAGAACAATGTAATCAAGTAACTGAATAATGAAATCTATAATAACTATGTATTTTGAGATACTAACTAAATATGTGATCGGCCTGGGAGATTCAATGATTACACTAAAGAGCTAAATCAACCATACGTGAATTGCATGGTTAGTTAGTAGCCAATGATTACACTACTAGCCGATAGTTTCTTGATCACATATTTAATTGGTATTTCCCCCGCCCCGACTGATATGATGGATCGAATCATGACACGTCACTAGCCAATTTATCCAATGTTTAATCTACAATATTCAATGTTATCCAATACCAACAAGGATAGTATCCGATACCATCTCCATAATCAAGGTAACATCCCATGACTGACGATCCAATAACAATATCAATCTGTGTACCATCGTGTCAAGAATCATAAGTAACATTTTTGAATACTTGAATTATAGTAGTAATTAAATAATGGAAACTATCAGAGAATGTACTCGCCTTTGGTCCAGAGCAAATAATGAGAAATGGTGTCCGAACTGGTGTCACAGACCTATATATAGAATATTGCATTAATACAAGTTTTTGGGAAAGAGAATAAATTAAACTAGTCAACTTCTAGGTCATAAAATTATTTCTAAGTCAAAAGTCAAACTCGGTCAACTCTAAGTCAACTATGGTCAACTACTTATTTCTAGGTTGCATAAGTCTAATACAAAAATATTGGGTTCAAATACTAAAGTCTAGGTCACAAAAAGCTATATCTTAGGATAATAGGATACCATATCTCTGGATACGTAAATCAATAGGTAAAACATACATACACATATTGTCAAACAATATTAATATATATATATATATATATATATATATATATATATATATATATATATATATATATATATATATATATATATATATATATATATACAATCTTAACATTAAATGGATACTTGGTTTTGAATCAACTTGGTATCACAAAACTAGACCAATAATGATACCCAAACCCAATACCTTGGATATCCCCAATTACCTTGGTACTTACCTTGGTTTATCAAGGTAATGCCATCTAGTATATATTACCTACCCAAACTCAACACTATAGGCTAATATTGTATTTATCTAATACAAATACTAGCTATAACTATAAATATTTACTAATACCTAACTACTTATTACTACTAACATATTTTATATACTGATACATAGATACTAACTTAACATATGATAACACATCTACTAACTTACCCCATAATATAATATATGCTACACTAAATATTACACATATAGTATATTAAAATACTAATAGCAATTATGAACATATTTACATATATATTAATACCCTATATATACTATGTATATAACTATTATATATAAGTATCTAATATTAATAAAAACTGCCAAACTATCGTTAAAGTCACTGTCCACTGTCGCTGAAACTCACCGATACTGCTGATACTCTGTTGTTTTAGCGATGGTTATGCTGTTGTCGCTAAACTGTTGTCGTTGCTGCTGTATGCTATTACTACTGCTGCTTTCGCGACGCTGCTGCTGTTGCTAAACTGTTGTCGCTGTTGCTGCTGCTGTATACTATTGCTGCTGCTGCTGCTTTCGTGACGTTGCTGCTGTTGCTATTGCTCCTGCTGCTGTGCTGTTTGTTACACTGCGGCTGTTGCGATGCTTGCTATTGTCACCAAAAGCTCCTGCTCTATAATATATATAACAAGACATATATATATATATAACACATAAATATATTTACTAAATATACACATATAATTACTACTAATGAATATACATACACACATACATATATATGTACATAATAACTATATGTAACATACACACACATACATAGTAATATATATATATATATATATATATATATATAGTATAATATAACCACTTATATATTTATACTATAATATATCTTACATGTAGAAGAAATAGCTACATATCAATATTTACACATATGGTATATATATAGATAGATAGATCTAAGACACAATATTACATAAATATAATATATTCACCACCATATACATATATACCTAACAACCACATATATATATATATACAATAATTAGTAGATCTTATATATGTAGAATAATAACTACATAAATATACAACACATGTATATAATAGATATATAGATCTATAATATTTAATACATAAATATATAACAATAATATATATATATATATATATATATATATATATATATATATATATATATATATATATATATATATATATATATATATACACAATACCAAGGCCAAGAACACAAAAGAAAATAGATCTACAATTAAATTGCACACACATGGAACGTATCACCCCGTATCCCACTAGATCTAGGATACGCATGCGACACGAGTCCACCACACATCCAAACGTACCCCGAAGGACGCCAACAAGTCATATATATTATTTATGAACAATACAAAGAGTCAAATACAAATCTACGTATTCGTGTCAAAATATGACATGCTCAAAGTCCCGTATCGGAGAAAAAAAAATCCCAAAATCAACACATATCACCAAATTGATGGGATACGACCTACACGTACCTAATTGTGGACACGACACTAGTGTGGCGCCCCGTTCCCCCTATTCGGGGAGCGCGGCTAAGAATTACAAGATGGTATCGTTCGATCGGGATAGATTGAAACAAGAACTCGTCCTCATTATGGATCTGTTTCTTCGGAATCGATTCTCATATTCAGTGGACCGTGCCCCCGGGATCGACTTAGCGGCAGAGTCAGGAGGGACCTCTTTGATGCATCTTTTGTTGCCTCAGATTTTGATGTCGCTTGTTGCTTTCGTGCCTTGAGTTAGTTTTCGGATTTGCTTGAGATTTCTTAAACGATTTCGATAGATTTTATTATTTTCGTTCGTGAACTGCATTTCAATTCCGAGTTTGGAAAGAAAGGAAGAGGTATTAATCAGCTGTTCATGGAAATGTAGGTGAACGAGCAGTAGACGATGCACAAGCGGAGTCTTGAAACGCCTCTTTCCTTCTCCCTTCCAACCAACTAAGTGAGTGGCTACCATCCCGATTATCTAGCCCTTCTTTCAAGTCATCATACCTAAAAATCTTGCATTCTTCTTTGCCCCGATCAGACGATACCAAGTAATAACGAAAAGATGTCATGATAAAAAAGGAATAGACTTGGATTATATTGCTTGTCAACTAAACCTGTGAACGGTTATTTTATTGTATGCTAGTTCATTTCAAATGTTCTATACATGCTTCAATTTTAGTTAGAATGCATCTTCTTCTATAAATTATGCTAAGTATGGATCATATCTTGTATGCGAATAATTGTTCAGGGAGGCTATGCAAAATGAATCATGCAATGCTACTTGTCTTGTACTCGTGTTGCCTCAACTGCATGAACTGTTAACTTAATAACGAACATCGTTTGATCATGCACAACTTGTACAAAAGGTCAAAGGTTCCTGCGGGCGGTCGCTGGGGCACAAGCACCGATCCGATCCAGACGGAACTTCACGATAGTCTCACGCATCTAGATAGGATGGACTGTAGCCACTCACGAATCTTTGTTATATGCCATCCTTGTTCAAGACTAGCTCGTCCATTATGGCTTCTAGCCAGTGATCGCCACGTGTATTTAAACCTGTTGCAAGCTAACTTGTGCCTTTGTGGCAGGGAAGGCATGGTAAGTATTGTGCAGGTGGTTCAGACGGGCTGGTAAAAGTCACCGAACGGTGGAAAGTTCATTTCAGTAAATTTTATATGCTGCTTACTTGTAAATAAACTAAGGCAAGATAGAAAGACCACAAATAATATGGATGCTTCATATAAACAACGTATTGATTGGTATAGTTGGGTTAGCTCGCCTTCACCAGTATATTTTGATGTACTGACCCTCGTTGAAATAGGTTCTCCGTACTAAAGAGATCCTAGCGAGGAGCCGAAGTCGTCTTCCCAATCCAGTCCAGCTGTAGGCGCATCCAGACCATGCCATATTTTGAAGTACTTGAAGAAATGAGCTAGCAACCCAAGCATAATGCAGCTCAGAGGGAAAGCCGTCATCCCTCCAGGAGGTCTTTATATTTTGAAGTTTAGTAAAGGGATGTAATGTACAGGACTGCTATCTCATTTTTTGTTAACACTTTTGTAAGCCCGAGCGGCAATTAGCTGACTCGTTCAAGAGTTTGTAATAGATGTTCATATCAATAAAGAGAGCTTTTCCATCTTCAACTTGTGTTTTAATTTTTCTGCGTACTCTGAATATGTGCTCGTTATGCAAAAACACTCTAGCCTTGTACGGGCGCAAACCCAAGCCCGCACGACGATCACGCCCAGGGGACGCCCATCGATTCCACGGAATCAGGCCATGACATGTTGGTATCAGAGCACAACTTCAAGTTTCTTTGACCTTCGTACTGGAAAATTTCCTTTAACGATCAAATTCCTATGCGAACTCTTGAACTCGTTAGGATAAAATGAGATACGTTCATGCAATAAGTCCATAATACATTATGATCCTAATGTAATTCACCTTATTTTGAAGGAATGGAACTAGCGCAATCCTCAGCGCTAGTACCGGACGAAACGCAAGGCCAAGAAAGTAGTTCAGGTACTTCAGAAAGTTCATGAAGCTAGCGAGCCATGTCTCACGTCGATCCCATCCAGTAAATGTTACGGATGTTGGAGGCAAACCAACAAAGGGACGAGGCTCGCTACTAACGGGTCGAGAAGCGAGCGGAGGAAAGGCAACTCAAGTTTCAAGATGATGTAGAAGCTCGATTCTCAGTCCAACAGAAGCAAGTAGATACCCTGCAACAGATCGTACAGACTTTGGCCTCCAACCAGTCCGCGACAAAAGTAGCGACTTCGGTAGAACAACCCGTGCTTGAAGTCGAGACGCCGCAAACTCCAAGGAAGAGGGATATGACTGCCTTCGACTTTGGCGACTTCAAGAAAGTCTATAATACTCCATTCAATGGGACTGAGGACCCAATCGTGGCACTAGATTGGTTGGCCAAACTTGAAGACCACTTTGCTCTACTAGAGGTCCCCGAAGAGAAGCGCGTCGCATGCGCTCAAATACATCTCTGCCTCAATGCGCACGATTGGTGGGACGTTCATCGACGATCTCTTCAATTTGACAATGGAGAGGAGGCGATCTCGTGGGCAACTTTTTGTGCCACATTTGAAGAGGAGTTTATTCCCCCTCCTGTGCATCGTCAGAAGGAGAACGAGTTTGTGCAACTACGACAAGGCAGCATGACAGTCAAGCAGTATTCCGCCGAATTCAACCGACTCTCCAAATTCGCTAGTGCCTATTTACCTGATGCAGCGATTCGAGCTAGAAGGTTTGAAGGTGGTCTACGTCCTGCCATCCATGCACACATAGTCGTTCATCAGTATGAGACTATGCGGGTGTAGAAGCATAAAAAATACGCTGCAGAGTTATACGCAGTATTTTAGTGCTGTGTGGCGTAATACGTGACTTCAGAGCCATCGGCGTACAAACAGAGCTTTATCGCTAGTACAACGTAAAACATAGCTCCAAAAACTACCCGCATAATGCAGTATTTTCAGACTGCTTCAGCGTAAAAAGGTTGTTACATCTCCTTTATGGCGTAAAGATCATCCGCTTTTAATGCAGCATGGAAGTATACGAGGAACGCTTCGTATTCCTCGAATGAACCTGTCAGATCATGCAGTGAACCTGACTCCTGATAAAGAGTACTGCACGACTATCCAGACGACGACTGTAATGATGGTGCGGCACAGAGACCTAAACCGTCGTTTAGTGACATTTTTTTGGTATAAACTGCTTTTACGCATACAAGGGAATATGCTACCTAGTTTTACACAGGCAGATGCGAGCTTTTACGCTCTGCAGAAGACAAATGGACTGCCACGTCAAAAGCTGCTCTTCGTACAGAGCTCGAGGCACGTCTCCGCAGTTAATGCGCAGGATGGGGGCAGATCTCTGCATTTAATGCATGAGATTTGGTTATATTTTTAAAATACTGGGCGAGCCACCATTACGGCTAATACGTCAACATCATCACCTTTGCACACTACGCCATCAGGCTATTTTCAGGTATGGGAGTACACTGTATGCTATCTCCTTAAAATACGCCGACCTGGCTATTTTCAGTTATAAGGAGTACGCCGTATGCTATCTCCTCGGAATACGCCAACTCAGGCTATATTTGCATTGGTGCATAATAAAGCTATTTGGTCCAGAATTAGCTCAAGACCTCAGTCAAGAAAGGAGGATCGGCTACGCTAGCTACCTATCCATGCAGCATCAAGGCTTCTACTCCTACGGGGCTTCTACGCCTACTTGGATTTTATGCCAAACTCGACAACTATTTGGCTTCTACGCCATGGTGACAGTCATTGGCTTCTACGCCAACCTTTTCTACGCGAGGGACAGCTACCTACGTGGCTTGCATGCCATGATCTTCGCAGCAGTTATACGCATTATCTCATAATGGGATACGCATCACACGCTCATTCAAAGGATCACTTATACGTGGATGGTAGTTATTGTAACCATCGCGTAAAAAGTGCCATACTCTCCACTATCCGGCTTCTACGCTGACTGGATGGTTACTGTCACTAAAACCCTATAAATAGAGACCTCTATTGACAGAGGTCAGGGGTCAAAAGGGTGAGAAGGGTCGAAAGGTCAGAAAAGAAGTCAAAAAATCGAAAGACAGAGAGAGAAGAGCTCAGACAGAGAGTAGTGATCGACGATTTTGACATCGAGCATCCACTCCCTTTTGCAATCTTCGAAGCTTTTCCGTCTTCTACAGCACTTCTTCATCATCGTGTGGTCCAAGGGACAAAGTGATCGACTGCAGATCAGACTCCTATAGCAATATTTACCCAGATTAAATTTTGTACTTGACATCCTCGTTTAGGATTGATTGTACTTCTTGTTTGTAAACCAAAGAGCGGGTTTCGTATAAACCTTGTTTTATTTCTTTCGTTTATTATCAAACACAAGATGGCGACTCTGCTGGGGATCTCTTTCTTATATGACGAGAAAACAATTGCTCAACACGATGCAGTATCAGTAGAATCGATGAAGAAGACCTTGGTCGTCCAGTTCGACCAATCTGCCTACGAAGATATTCTTCGAGCAGGGGGTAGCTCTCACTCTCTCTTTGTCCAAGACAACAGAAAACTGCGTAAGGTCTGGATGCCCCGGACATCCCCTACCGTTCCTGCCGACTCTCTGATCTCTCCGACCAACGAGGTTGTAGCATCGCTCCCTCCGCGCCTTGTGCATAAAACTCTGTCTCCTGTCGCTGACAGGGCAGACAAAACTTCTGCTCAGAGTCATAACTCAAGAGTTTGTCATGTCCATATTACCTCTGAACAAACCTTCCTAATTCGGCTATCGATTATCATGTTCATATTACCTCTGATATCGGTTGTTATCTTAACTTAACACCCGTACTTAACTCTAAGTACGCCAGTGGTGTTGAGTCCACAAAAACTGCCATGTCTATATTACCTCTGAGCAGATGTATACCTCATCCTCGATGGAGTCACAACTCAAGAGTTTGTCATGTCTATATTACCTCTGAACAAACCTTCCTAATTCGGCTATCAATTATCATGTCCATATTACCTCTGATATCGGTTGTCATCTCAACTTAGCACCCGTACTTAAATCTAAGTACGCCAGTGGAGTTAGGTCCACAAAAAACTGCCATATCCATATTACCTCTGAGCAGATGTATACCTCCATCCCCGATGGAGTCACAACTCAAGAGTTTGTCATGTCCATATTACCTATGAACAAACCTTCCTAATTCGGCTATCGATTATCATGTTCATATTACCTCTGATATCGGTTGTCATCTCAACTTAACACCCGTACTTAACTCTAAGTACGCCAGTGGTGTTGAGTCCACAAAAACTGCCATATCCATATTACCTCTGAGCAGATGTATACCTCCATCCTCGATGGAGTCACAACTCAAGAGTTTGTCATGTCCATATTACCTCTGAATAAACCTTCCTAATCCGACTATCGATTATCATGTTCATATTACCTCTGATATCGATTGTCATCTCAACTTAACACCCGTACTTAACTCTAAGTACGCCAGTGGTGTTGAGTCCACAAAATCTGCCATGTCCATATTACCTCTGAGCAGATGTATACGTCCATCCTCGATGGAGTCACAACTCAAGAGTTTGTCATGTCCATATTACCTCTGAACAAACCTTCCTAATCCGGCTATCGATTATCATGTCTATATTACCTCTGATATCGGTTGTCATCTCAACTTAGCACCCGTACTTAAATCTAAGTACGCCAGTGGTGTTAGGTGCACAAAAACTGCCACGTCTATATTACCTCTGGCAGGGCTTGTCCCAAACCTATTATTTGCACTCTCGTGCGCAACAAATGATAGGTCCACCAAAAATCTCCCAGTGGGATGTCCTCAACAAATACGGTATCATATTACGTCCATATTACCTCAAGTATGATGTCTAAAATTCGTGCAATCATAAAAAAAAGGAGGGCCCGTATATGATTGCAAATCGCGCTTACAGATTAGCTAAGCCTAAATGGAAATTTGGCAATGGCTACTATCAACTGCAAATTCCTGAAGAAGTACTATACTTGATCTCCTTCGTTTAACGGAGTATGACGAAGATCTTATTCTGACGATACCATGCACAAAGGTTAGCTGGATCATATTCTATTAGGTTCATGTGACCTCCGAATAGATATTCTTAACTAATTTGTAAGCCTATCATGTTAATGATACCTCTGATAGTGTTTAATATACAAATTTAATTGGATTATACTCTTTCAGGTTCATGTTAACTCTGAATAGATTTACATTCAGCAAAACCTTAACGAAAGAATGTCATGTTAATGATACCTCTGATATCACTTTCACCCTAGCCTATCACATTCCAAAATAATGGGCCCACAAAGTCAGAAAATGTGTCTTTATTATCTCCGAGAAATTACAGGAGAAACGAAAAAAGTACATCATTTGGGGGGAGCAGTTAAGTCGCGAATCTACTGCGCCAGAGCAACCATTCTCTCATCCCTGGAGTTCAAGATGTCGACGTAAGCCCGCTCCAACCTTGCCGCCTCATTGTTCAAAGCAGATAGCTCGGACCGAGCATGTACAAAACCTGCATGGATGACACCCACATGTATCAGGTTCTGCTGAGCAGTCTCTATTCGATCCTTCAACACATCTCGAGTTGCCGACAAAGAGAGAGCCTTCTCCTCTGCTTGAGCGAGCTCATCTTTCAATTTGCGGACCCTCGCTGTCTCTTCCTCATATTCGGCTTCGTACTGAGTCAGCTGGGGAATGACATACTCCAATTCGGTACGCTCATGATCCATCTCCTGCTGCTGTTCCTGGACGGATTTGTTCAGAGATTCTATTTGCCCAGCAAGCTCTGCAGTTAAGGAGTCATACCTAGCTTGAACGAGACCGTCAATGCTGCCTCGAGATAGCTGTAAATAATCGTTAATGGGTTATTCTAAACCATTAACTATCTGCTCCAGTATATCAGCTCTCCCAACGTCGTTGAAATCTCTGATCGGCACTATCGCAAACTGGGAGGACCTCCTCAGAGCCTCGAAGCCTAGATTCTTCTCCAGCACCATTGATATCAGCATTTTCAAAGTGGTGTAGAAAATACTAGTATACTGCTCAGTCAGCATGGCTAGATCCGAATGGATGCTGGAAGTGGCTACAATATCGGTGAATTCTCCTCCAGGAATGACTGCAGACGATGTTGCCACAGTCGTCGCCTCAACAGATGGTGCTACAAAAGAAGATGCGCCAACAACGGACGAAGTCGCTGGCATACTCAAAGGAGGCATAGTCGTAATGACAGGCTCATCCTCCTCTCGAGATATCGAAACTGTTTCAGGCGAGCCGGCACCCGAAAATGCTTCCTCTTTGAAGTCGGGCACCTCCATATCATCGGCATGAGCCAAAACAGAACCAAAAGGCGCGTCAACATTGCCCTCCCCGTAGATGTCTTCCCCTAAAAAGAAGACAAGAGAAAGTTAATATCAACATGATGTTAATTTTTTTTCTAAAAGAGGCATAAAGACGACAGTTACCCATGGCCGATGGTACATATGTCGCGTCGGCAGCCAGTACAGCTAAATCATTTTTTAATGAGGCTAAGCGAGCTGTCATACCTGGAGAAGGGGGTGTGCTAACTGACACTGGCAGGTATTCCTGCAGGTCTTCACCGAGATCCACTCGAGGCTCACCGGGTAGAATCTCGCTGCATATACTTACAAACACGGCAGGGGTTTCTCCCGTTGCTGGTCTGGATAAAGGTATACGCAATCTTATTTTGCTCGACCTCGAAGGCGGTCTCGTACTACTGCCTGAAGCAGTAGCAGCGACAGCAGCTTCGAGCAAAGAATCTCCGGCACTGCCAGCTGGAACTGTGGAGGTTCCCTCTCTAATAGGCAAAGGACCTCTAGTTAAAATTCATCCCCAACAGGGGAAATAGCAGGCTCACTCCTAGGAGCCCCATGATTGGAAGCCCTGACAGGGCCACCAACAGTCTTCTTCTTCTTGCGAGGGGAAGCCTCCTTCAGAACAGGAGTCCTTCGCTTTCCTGGGATAACCAGAGGCTCAGCAGGTGGAGGTATTTCGCCTCTCGGTACTGTCAACAAAAACTCATCTGTACCGACAGCATCTTCACCTTCGTTAGAGGAGACTGATGGGACATCGTCTCTTTCCGCGGACTTAGAATAGGGCATCCTAAAACTTCCATGTATATCAAAATCGCGATGGAAGGTATTGACGGCCACGTAAAACTGGGCGTACGAATGGAGGATGCGCAACTCCATGGAGAGAGAAGTCGCAGGTATGGTGAAGGCCGCTCCAGTACAACCCATTATGAAGTACCGCCATCCTCTCGCTCCATCAATAAGTCTACCCCTGGACTTGAAGCTGGTGACGGCATTGCCCACGTACAATTGGTCATACCCAAACTGCCTGGCAAACCGACTAGGCAGGTAGGGTTCCAAGAAGCATTGGTCTTCACTTCTGTACAATAAATAGGAAGGTCTAATACAGACCAACCAATTAAAAGCTTTAGGAGAAAGAATGGTCTTCGCTTCACCTGAGTCCTGAAGCCTGCTCCCCTGTTGATTGAGATGTACAGTGGGGACGGTACAAAAGAGCTACCAGCGGTGAGCAAAATTTAGTGTCCGCCGACAGTCTAAAACTGTGGTCACGTTCCAGGTGGAATGCTTGTAATTAACAAGAAATTACTCCCCGAACTACTGCCAGAGCCAGGAGACATCACCCTGGGGTTGTGGAGAATTAACCATCCCATCAAATACAGGAACGGTAATTCTACCCTGGGAAAGCCGTCACGCCGTGTTTCATCGACAAGCAGCCCATCAGTAATGGCCCTCAGGCCAACTTGTATACGGCATACCATGGCAGGAAGCAAGCCTATACTTGCCCCGAACACCAAACGCACTGCAGGCCATAAGGTGTTACGGTGGATGCGATCCGAAGATGCAATGCCGGGTACTACCAGTCGGCGTAGCCATATGGAGATAAAGCCAGCCAGTTGAGCTTCCTTGGACAGAGGCCGGCGGTAATGCCTCAAATAACTGTAGGCTTTAGTGCCCGCAGGATATTTCCCTATCCCTTCGTCAAGAATTTAATCTGAAGCCCCAGCGTATTCAATAAGGTCATTGACTACTTGAGCACTAAGCACACTCAGAAAGCTTAGAGGCTGATCCTTGCTATCCACGACTTTGTCTGGCTTAGCAGTCCTGGCCCGGTTGAAGAAGAGGTAGGACGCCCATTTATTAGTATGAGCCAAATTAGAGGGCTCATTATAAAAGGCGGTGCAAGCAAGGTAGTGGCACATCAGCTCCTGGTACACTGCCACCACCTGAGGGTCTGTATCCCCTAGCTCCCTGTTGGTGGGAACATACTCTTCATAGGGAGTATCCCCATTGACAGTCTCGAAATCTCTGCCATCTCATGGAGGGCCAATCCCAACTCCCCTAGCGGAGTGGCAAAAGTCCCTGTGAGCGAGATATATCGCTCCATCAGAGCCAAAAATAGGTTGGGGTTGAGAGGTAACCCAACACTGGTAGCACTCACAGCCTCGAACAGACCAATGCTCTCCAGCTCAGTCTAAAAATGCTTCAGGGCCCAGGCAGCTAAAGGAGCCCATCGAAGATTTGTAAGGGTAACCCACCCATTAGTCCGAGGATTAAACTTTGGGTATACTCCTCCTTGTCCCATGAAGTCATTGCAGAAAGTCGATAATTGGACTGGTTGGAGCAGTGCAGTGTCTTCACTCGGGACACTACCCGGAAATAATCCCCTAAAAGGAATGACTGAACCGGAAGGGCGGCTCACAAATAACCCTTAGTCTACTCCCTTCTGGTAAAATATCTTCCCCGGCTGGCCGTGAAGATTGGGAGTCAGAGTCCACGACATCCTCCTTGGATGCGTGGCATGGAAGAATACCGAGATGGGGTAATCACAAAGCATCCTGGGTAGATACAGTACCAGGCCCCCGGCAAGAAAAATACAGAGTTCTTTCTTGGGCTTCGTCTGGGATTGTTTGTCAATCATATCCCCGAAGAGGAAAGCCGATTTTATGTATTTGGCCCCGTCTATATACGTCAGGGGCTCTTCGTTGATCATGATCAACATCATTCGCTCGCCTTGAGACGATATCAGGATTTCCCTTCCTTCAGGATATTGGGGTTCGGAGATAGGAAATGTCACATGGGACAAATCCTCCAGGTAATTAGAGTTCAGCATCCCAGCAGCAAAACCCATCACCTCAGCCAACGGAGATATCTGCAAGTTAACTAACAAGTGCAAGAAAAATATGTCAGTTTCTCTACTAGACCTCACAGTCTTGCAGTTTATACCGAAAACCAAACAGTCTGTGCTTTTACGCCAAGACTGTGAAAACTTGAATTTTTGTGCTGGAATCTCATTCCCAGGCGTAAAATCCAAGATTGGCAGTATACACAAAAATGACAGTCTGTGTTTTCTTTATGCTAGACTGCCAAAGTTTGAGTTATTACGCCGGAGTTTTCATCCAGAGCGTAACACCCAAAGTTTTTAGTATACGCCAAATTTTGACAGTCAAGGCTTTTACGTCAGACTGCAAAAATATGGAGTTCTTACGCTGGCACATTAGAAATATGGGCGTAAAAGATGAAACATCTCTGTGCATCATCTTCCTCGAAGAGGCGTTCAGCACAGAAGATGACCTAGCGCATCCATGTACAACGTGTGCGAAGGATTTTCTTCGTTTTTATTGTCCCAAAAGCTTTACCTATAACGCCCGGTACACAGCTCGTCGGAGCGACACTTCGTTTAGAGCGAAGTTCGCCTTGCCCGATGGGAGTTGCTCTTGCTTGGGCAGAGGAGCGAGAAGAAGAGGCAGCCTTCTTTCCCTTAGAGGAGGAGATTGGTTTTGGTGCCATTTTCTAAAAAAACTCAGAATGCTCAGAGAGAAAACGAAGGTGAGTACTCAAAGAGACGAAGGTTTTCTTTTGCAGAAGACAGATGAAAAGTTTTTTCTCTGAAGGCCTTGAGGTATATATAGAGTTCAGATGGACTCCTTGAATCCCTAACCAAATTCGATCTTTAATATTCGGTTATGATTGGGGACCACGTCAGCCTACTACTCAGAGAAGGCGGACAGTCAGTGAATTCAAAAAGTTTTTTGTGTAGAGCAGATACGTGATTTTACGCCAAGGAGCTTGTTACGCTCGGCATACTACAAATCTATGGTTTTACGCTCAGAGGCTATAAGTCTACGGTTTTACGCCCGGATGCTTTTATGCTCGGTTGCTTTTACGCTCGAGAGGCTACAAACCTACGACTTCACGCTCAGAAGCTACAAATCTATGATTTCACGCTCAGTAGCTTTTACGCTCAGAGGCAACAAATCCACAACTTCACGCTCGGAAGATTTTCTTTTCAGAGGCTACAGATCTACAGTTTTACGCCCGGATGCTCTCATGCTTAGTAGCTTTTACGCTCGAGAGGCTACAAACTTATGATTTTTATGCTCATCTACATTACGAATCTATGACTTTTCGCATATCTGAAAATATACAGGCAATAATATGCGTATATCTGAACAAAATCTCAAGACGGTCAATTGCAAGGGTTCACGCAGAAGATGCTCCTTCTTGGCCTCAAAATATCCCAAGTACCCAAAGTATACAGAGTTCAACATTGAGAATGACTCTTCTTCTTGGGTCGATTGGAAGTTCATCCAGAACCCAGTCTGAATATTTTCTCTACAGTTCAAGATGGCGACTCAGTTTTTGACAGCCATTTCCCGCCCTATTTTCAAGGGATTTTCGGAAAATCATTCTTGAAGACGATGGTCTGAACAAAAAATTCTCTTTCTCAGAAGAGTGACAGTTCAGAATTCTACGCGGTCCCCCATTCCAAACAGCAGGACAGTTCGAATATTCGACTTAAATGCTAAGCGGCTTTCTACGCATCTTCAGTTATGCGTAAAAGACAGGACGGGACCAAATACTCTTTCTATCAGAGTCGGCGTAAAGTTATCCAAACGTGTCGAAGCTACACATATTCAGACTTCATCACAGCAAAATATATATGGCAAATCATCAGATACGCAAAAGAAGACGATTTTATTAAATCATGATTACTTATGAGGGAAATCCAGTCTACAAAGGATTTTTCTTCATCTTCATGATTACATATGAGGGAAATCTCGTCTACAAAGGGTTTCCTCATCTTCATTAAAAGATCACGCCCAGAATTTATTCTGCCAGGTTCTCGTATTGGTGGAGATCTTCTTCCGTCTTCTTCAGCAGTTCATCGACTTCCACAGTCGATGAACAAAAAAATGATTAATGGCGGGAGGATACAAAACTGGGCATGTTTGAAGTTTTCAAAGCCCATCCTCCATATGCCATGACAGATTGAGTTAAGGTTTTAGACCCAACTTAATACTCGAAGACAGGGCTAGTTTGTCTGTCCTCGTCCACGAACGACGGGAGAAAATACAGCTTGCAAGCTGTATGGTCTAATGTGACCCTTTCTCTCTCCTGGACGAATCGCCATATGAAGTTGCTGATTATCCCGAGCAAAGGAAGCTATGATATCCTTCCATGATCCATCGTTCCAGAGGACATTTGCTCGAAGATGCCTTCTTTTTCGGCTCCTTACATGCTGGAAGAACATGGTCTTCTTCTTCCTCAAGTCGACCCGACGAACTCCGGCAATCATCTCTGTGTGGTGAAGGAAATATGGGAAGAACAGGTTAACTCCTCAGCCTTTATATAGGCAAAAGAGAACACACCGAATCCCACCAAATCCCCAAGAATCCGCCAAGAAATCAGCCTCGGTGAACGAGTCAGACTTGACCGTTTCATGCTTCATTCAAAGTGTTTCAAATTACGAGGAATTTGAAAACTTTGAAGAGGGTCTTTTAGAAGCATAAAAAATACGCTGCAGAGTTATACGCAGTATTTTAGTGCTGTGTGGCGTAATACGTGACTTCAGAGCCATCGGCGCACAAACAGAGCTTTATCGCTAGTACAGCATAAAACATAGCTCCAAAAACTACCTGCGTAATGCAGTATGTTCAGACTGCTTCAGCGTAAAAAGGTTGTTACATCACCTTTATGGCGTAAAACTCATCCGCTTTTAATGCAGCATGGAAGTGTACGAGGAATGCTTCGTATTCCTCGAATGAACCTGTCAGATCATGCAGTGAACCTGACTCCTGACAAAGAGTACTGCACGACTATCCAGACGACGGCTGTAATGATGGTGCGGCATAGAGACCCAAACCGTCGTTTAGTGACATTTCCTTGGTATAAACTACTTTTACGCATACAAGGGAATATGCTGCCTAGTTTTACACAGGCAGATGCGAGATTTTACGCTCCGCAGAAGACAAACAGACTGCCACATCAAAAGCTGCTCTTCGTACAGAGCTCGAGGCACGTCTCTGCAGTTAATGCACAGGATGGGGGCAGATCTCTGCATTTAATGTATGAGATTTGGTTATATTTTCAAAAGACTGGGAGAGCTACCATTACGGCTAATACGTCCACATCATCACCTTTGCACACTATGCCATCAGGCTATTTTCAGCTATGGGAGCACGCTGTACGCTATCTCCTTGAAATACGCCGATCTGGCTATTTTCAGTTATAAGGAGTACGCCGTATGCTATCTCCTCGGAATACGCCAACTCAGGCTATATTTGTATTGGTGCGTAATAGAGTTATTTGGTCCAGAATTAGCTCAAGACCTCAGTCAAGAAAGGAAGATCGGCTACGCTAGCTACCTATCCATGCAACATCAAGGCTTCTACGCCTACGGGGCTTCTACGCCTACTTGGCTTTTACGCCAAACTCGACAACTATTTGGCTTCTATGCCATTGTGACAGTCATTGGCTTCTACGCCAACCTTTTCTACGTGAGGGACAACTACCTACGTGTCTTGCATGTCGTGATCTTTGCAGCAGTTATACGTATTATCTCATAATGGGACACGCGTCATATGCTCATTCAAAGGATCATTTATACGTGGGTGGCGGTTATTGTAACCGTCGCATAAAAAGTGCCATACTCTCCACTATCCGGCTTCTATGCCGACTGGATGGTTACTGTCACTAAAACCCTATAAATAGAGACCTCTATTGACAGAGGTCAGGAGTCAAAAGGGTGAGAAGGGTTGAAAGGTCAAAAAAGAAGTCAAAAAATCAAAAGATAGAGAAAGAAGAGCTCAGACAGAGAGTAGTGATCGACGATTTTGACATCGAGCATCCACTCCCCTTTGCAATCTTCGAAGCTTTTCCGTCTTCTACAGCACTTCTTCATCATCATGTGGTCCAAGGGACAAAGTGATTGACTGCAGTTCAGACTCCTATAGCAATATTTACCCATATTAAATTTTGTACTTGACATCCTCGTATATGATTGATTGTACTTCTTGTTTGTAAACCAAAGAGCGGGTTTTGTATAAACCTTGTTTTATTTCTTTCGTTTATTATCAAACAACGGGGAGTCCTGAACCACGCTCTATCTCTTGCACTGCAGTATCCTCACGTTCCTACCGGCGTTGTGCATGCATCCAATCACAAATGCCATAGCAAATAAAGAGGAAACAACGCTGCAAAGCTCCCTAACAACAGTGGTCCACAAGGAGGAAATCCAAGGCAACCGTGTTCCTACTGTAAGAAGCCGGGGCACACGTTAGACAACTGTCGAAGAAAGCTCAAGTTATGTCTCATTTATGACGATGAAAACCATAGAATTCAAGACTGTCCAAAATATTCTGCTCGATATTATATTTCCTAGCGGTAAGTTCTATTCCTAAGTTTCGTGGACGAAACATCCAATTAGTTGGGTAGGATATGGCGCCTCGTTCCCCCTATTCGGGGAGCGCGCTAAGAAATACAAGATGGTATCGTTCGATCGGGATAGATTAAAACAAGAACTCATCCTCGTTATGGATCTGTTTCTTCGGAATCGATTCCCATATTCAGTGGACCGTGCCCCCGGGATCGACTTAGCGACAGAGTCAGGAGGGACCTCTCCGCTGCATCTTTTGTTGCCTCAGATTTTGACTTAGCTTTCGGATTTGCTTGAGATTTCTTGAACGGTTTCGATGGATTTTATTATTTTCGTTCGTGAACTATATTTTAATTCCAAGTTTGGAAAGAGAGGAAGAGGTATTAATCAGTTGTTCGTGGCAATATAGGTGAACGAGCAGTAGGCGACGCACAAGCGGAGTCTTAAAGCGCCTCTTTCCTTCTCCCTTCCAACCAACTAAGTGAGTAGCTACCATCCCGATTAGCTAGCCCTTCTTCCAAGTCATCACACCTAAAAATCTTACATTCTTCTTTGCCCCGATCAGACGATACCAAGTAATAACTAAAAGATGTCAAGATAAAAAGGGAATAGACTTGGATTATATTGCTTGTCAACTAAACCTGTGAACGGTTATCTTATTATATGCTAGTTCATTTCAAATATTCTATACATGCTTCAATTTTATTTAGAATGCATCTTCTTCTATAAATTATGCTAAGTATGGATCATATCTTGTATACGAATAATTGTTCAGGGAGGCTATGCAAAATGAATCATGCAATGCTACTTGTCTTGTACTCGTGTTGCCTCAACTGCATGAACTGTTAACTTAATAACGAACGCCGTTTGATCACAGACAACTTGTGCACAAGGTTAAGGGTTTCTGCGGACGGTCGCTGGGGCACAGGCACCGATCCAATCCGGACGAAACTTCACGATAGTCTCACACATCTGGACAGGATGGACTGTAGCCACTCACGAATCTTTGCTATATGCCATCCTTGTTCAAGACTAGCTCGTCCATTATAGCTTTTAGCCAGTGATCGCCACGTGTATTTAAACTTGTTGCAAGGTAACTTGTGTCTTCGTTGCAGGGAAGGCATGGTAAGTATTGTGCAGGTGGTTCAGACGGGCAGGTAAAAGTCACCGAACGGTGGCAAGTTTATTTCAGTAAATTCTATATGCTGCTTACTTGTAAATGAACTAAGGTAAGATAGAAAGACCAAAAATAATATGCATGCTTCATATAAATAACGTGTTCATTGGTATAGTTGGGTTAGCTCGTCTTCACCAGTATATTTCAATGTACTGACCCTCGTTGAAACAGGTTTCTCGCACTAAGGAGAGCCGAGCGAGGAGCCGAAGTCGTCTTTCCAATCCAGTCCAGCTGTAGGCGCATCCTGACCGTGCTACATTATGAAGTACTTGAAGAAAGGAGCTAGCAACCCAAGCATAATGCAGCTCAGAGGGAAAGCCGTCATCCCTCCAGGAGGTCTTTACATTTTGAAGTTTAGTAAAGGAATAGAATGTAAATGACTGCTATCTCATTTTGTGTCAACACATTTGTAAGCCCGAGCGGCAATTAGCTGACTCATTCAAGAGTTTGTAATAGATGTTCATATCAATAAAGAGAGATTTTCCATCTTCAACTTGTATTTCAATTTTTTTGCGTACTCTGAATATGTGCTCGTTATGCAAAAACACTCTAGCCATGTGCGGGCGCAAACCCAGGCCCGCACGGCGGTCACGCCCAGGGGACGCCTATCGAATCTACGAAATCGGAGCGTAATAACTAGCCCCAAACATACAAGCACATGCCAAATTGATCTATAGGACCAATTGATACACACGTTAATTGTCAATCTCGGAATTCCTCCAAAATTGACACAAAAAGTACCATAACTTTCTCAATAGGCCTCCTATGAACACAAAACCAAATCCTATGGGTAGCCTATGCATATGGGTTTATTTCTCATGGTTAAATCTCAGATTTAGAACCTAAATTAAGGAGAAAAATTGAATTATACCTATTGGGAGATGTATTCCAAATAAAACCTCCAAAATTGGTAAAATTGGCTTTCAACTTATAGATCCTTGCTCCTCTTTGTAGATCCTTGCTTACTCCTTCTAGATTCTTATTCTTCTAGTCTCCAATAGTGATTTAGGAAGGAAATTGGTGAAAATTTGGTAGAGATTTGATGGAATTTGGTTGAGAGAAATTCTAGATCTAGATTTGGAATAAAAAATGAAGAGAGAAAGTTTTTATCCCATTTATATAGGTCTCACTTGCCCCCTCCCTCAAGCTACTATGTAAAGTCTAAAATATCCCTTGGGGTCTCTCATGAAGAAATTAATTAGGGAGGGAAGGTTCTAGTCTAATGGCTTTAACTTAATTAATCATCCTCCTAATAAATGGGCTTCTAATTATTGGGCTCAAATCTAACTAAAATTAAATGTTGGATCCATGGATCTATTATAACTAGTTAGATCTACTACACAAGTCCAAAAATAAATCTAACATGCTAATAATAAATAAATAATACAATAAATAAATATTCAACATGCACAATATTTAATTAATTATAAAATGACCAAAATGTAGTGTCCCGCTCCGCGTAGGCACTATGTACAAGTGATATCGCCTTGCTTGCTTGAACGAAAGTCTTTTCGGAGAGTTCCCGACCGATTGATCAAAGTGAGTGGGCAGAACTGTATTCTCTGATTCTTGTACGACTTAATAATGAATCTGAGTTTTAAAATGCTTGTTTGCTTAAGAAGATGGTTTTATAAGAAGAATGATAGAACCGACTCAGCATGCTAATAAGAGAACTCACATAGCTTGTCATTGAAATAAATCTGTCTGCTTGCTTGCCTAACTAGAGAACTAGGAATGCTTGTCTGAAATGAGATAGAACCATTGCTCTGCATAAGAAGGTATAAGAAATATTGCATGCTTACTTACAACGACACAGCTATCAAACGAACCTTTGCCATGCTAAGAAGATAAGTAAATGAATTGCTTGAGTAAGTCCCTTTTTATTATGCTAAGAAAGAGATAGTTATTGCATGTTAGATATAAAATCAATCGTGCTTGCCATTATATGTTTCGCTTGTCTTTTTGCTATATCGAACTGCTATAAGTCTTTGATTCGTATATGCATAGACTAATAGTGCGCCCTGATGTTCCGTTCCTTCGGGTTCCAGGGGTGTGCTATTGGATATGTGAAAAGGTGTGTGTGCTTTAATGAATGAAAAAGGAGAGTCTAATAAGTCCGTCTGATATTTCGTTCCTTCGGGTTCTAGGGGGTATGGCTATTAGATTGTTAAATACTTGTGAATGTGAATGTTAATGCATATTATTTGAATGTTGCTTGTCATGCATTGGTCTCGGACAACTTGTGCACATGGTAATAGTCTCTCGATCGAATCCTGGGGCACTGAAAATCGGTCAGTCCGGAAGGGATTGTGAGAGCACCCTGATATTCTGTTCCGAAAGGATCTAGGGGGGTGTTATTGTCCATCAATAGGGCAACTCATGGACCGTCATATAGATAGGGCGTATGCTAGGTTTACCTTCTTACATACCTATCAATTGATGACACCAAAAGATTGATTCATAAGTTTATCCATATATGCAAATTGTGGCTAGCTTGTGTGTGTCTGCTGCAGGGATAACCGTTCGACAATGGGTAAGATACATAAGATTGTATACATATAGTTTGCTCGTTAACTTTATTTGCATCGTAGAGTTTATCTGATAGTGCTTCATGCATTCGCATCGGTCGGACAATGACTATTAGTGCAGAGCTGAACCTTGGTCACAGCTGCTAATAGTATCAGAATGTGAGTCCTTGGTTAGCTGGATTATCGCTACCGATCCTGAGTTTCTCGGGGACCGAAATCATATAGATAGTTCTGCTTGTGTGCTTGAAAGTATGATAGTCCACTAAATATTTGCTTTGATTTGAGATGATTCAGTCCACTATAGAACTTTGTCCCAAAGAATTAGATTTTGATGCACAATACATGCTGCGCACTGCACGATAGAGCACTGTCCCGATTGTATGCTTATTGATGAATATGCAAAACTGTTTCCAAGTTATGTTTTTAAAAGATGTAATCTGACTATAGTCCTGAGCTGCATGAAATAAACTTAGGTAAAACTAGCAAGATCACTATTAATGTAATATTTTGCCACATGCTTACTTAGTGTGGGTTTCAGGGGGTGTAGCTTCTGTTCAGTTGTTTATACTCACCAGTACTTATAAAAGTGCTGACCCACCAACAGTTTACTTGTTCTCAGGTTCTTGTTCGTCCGAGGAAGCAATAACCATGCCTCATCCCAAGGAACCGAAAATCTGGAGTCGATACCTTGAGTCGTATCGAGTTTGAGCTGCTTTTATATAGGGGACATAATGTATGGAACGGTGTCATTAATAATCGAGAGAAAGAGTGCTTGAGCGATATGTAACCTCGGCCTTGCGCAATTGTAACACTTTCGATTATCAATAAAGAGCTTGTTTTTTATGTACCATTGTGTTCCTTACTTTTCTGCAATATATGGGTGTCGCTGCTTCAGTATTGAATAGCTTACTTGCCCTTGTTCAAAGCTTTGGCCTTGTGTAAGTGCACTTTAGGCTTGCACGACATCACGGCTGTGCGAGGACGATCGGTTCCGTAGGAACCAAAGCGAGGACGAACTGTCCTGCGGGACCGGGGCGTGACACAAAATACCCTTTCCTAGAAAATACGGTAGTGACATCATGTCTATCCAAAATATTTTAATGCCTTGTTCACTATGTGGTATACCATATACCACTCCGAATCAAGTCACTACTCACATCATGATTCTTTTGCACTTATCAAGATCCGTTTGAACCATTTCTTATACGTGATCCTGCCATCCCTAACACAAGTCTGACACGAAACTTAGCCAACGGATGAACCATCTAACTCTTTTGTCAAACTCGCTATGCAACTCGTGCCATATTCCATTCTCAACACTTTCAACTATTTCTTAAATCATCTAATACTTTCGCTATACGAGCAACTCGTGCAACGATCTCTTCCAAGTAATCCAACCCAATACCCAATTGTTTCTTATATTTGATGTACGAGCAACTCGTACAACACTCTTGATATTCCCAAGCTAAACTCGAGCAACTCGTGCAACAACTCGAACCTGCTCAGCCAATGCTCTATGTGATATACCCAGCCAAAAATCAAACTTCCATCCAATACTTTCGCTACACGAGCAACTTGTACAACGATCCATTCCAACATATTCGATGTTTCTACTCATAATATGCCACATAACCAATCTCGTCTGCCAACTGATCCACTGATGCAATCAGAAACTCCCCGAACGATAAGCCAAACCAAAGCAACGACATACCTCTCAACTTGCTGCACAAATGCAACAACACCTAATGATGCAAATCGATCTACAAAAAACCAACAAAAGCAACACAACGAAAAAGAACATGCAATCACAACCAGCAACATATAGACTTATTGTATGAAATATCCAATGTGGTACCGAGTAGAGCCAAGAGCTAAATGACACGCGAAAGCTATTTAGAGTTTGTGATGAAATGAAGGACCAAGTCCAAGGGAATGAACCGGGCGCTCTGATACCAATATGTCACACCCCAATCTCCCGCAAGCTCAATAGTCCCCGCTGAACGTGAATCACCACGTTGCAGCACTCCCGCAAGACAATCGTTCTCATCGGGACGTGATGCCGTACGAGCCTGAAGTTGCGCTCGCACAAGGAAATATTGTTAAACACCAAAGTTATCATCAAAACGACCAAGTTGCAGCAAAAGTCAAGTATTGTGTACCAAGCACACATCAGAGTAAATGCAGCGAAGCTCTCGATAGGGTCCAAATGAAATGCCACAAAGGCGATACCACAAAAGCTAATGCAATACTCTTGCTCTTTTCTCTAGCCCATAAAGGTACTTACCATTCATACATTATGTCCCGTATATCCAAGCAGAGCCACTACACCTGCGTACCTGAAATAATACCCACAAATATGGGTCAGTACACAGCCGTACTGGTGAGCGGGATAACCCACTCGTCTAAGCCGACATTAAGTAAAATAGTAAATGCAAACAGTCATATGGTGATCTTTCTAGTTGAATCCTAGATTCATTTCATGGCATAGGGTATGACATATTAAGGAAGGCTGTAAATCAGGTTAAGTATGCAAACATTCAACTCAAGCAAATATACAAGATATCCAACTCAAAAGAAAACTAGCATGCAAACCGTCCTACTCAAACCCAAGCAACACGAAAACATATTGAACCATTATCCAAGCCTCAATATCTATCCTCAAACCAAACCTTATAATCCAATCTTCGATATGCACACTCTTGCCGAGGCAAGGTGGCCGCCACCTACACGAAAAGCATAAACCAAACCAAAGTAAAGTAAACCAACTCTTATCTGTATGAAGTCACTGGCCAAGCCATAAAGGACTGATCGGACTGATCAATTTACAGTTCTACTCGAAATAGCGCTGAGTAGCGAATCCGCCTGAATCGTATTAAATCGTCGACACGGCGCCCGAGGCACGTTACCAATTTGTCTCCTCCATGGCCGAACGGTCCCGGTGCCCCGGAGCCTTACCGTTCGAGGAGACCAAACCCCGTGCAACATAGGTTGTTCGTGACCAATGCAGACACCAAGTAGGTATGACGAGAGGATCGAGTATTCTCGCTCCACCAAACGATCCTAGACTCATCTAACCAATTATCCATAACCATTCTCTAACATATAGCCCAAGGCAAAAATCTTAAGTTATCCCCATAGGCACTATGCCGCTTCTCGACACAATATTCCAATTGGTGCAACACCCTCGCTCGGAACAATCCCGTGGCATAATACCCCAATAGTGGCACAATGCCCTCACCGATGCAGTTGTTCGGTTTTGAACCACAACTGCACACTTTGTATGACAAAGCGCCCAAGTGATATTCGTGCATGGATGCACGATCGCTCGCCCGCATTCCCGATATTCCAACCAAGATATTCCAACTGTTTCTCCAACTGCCCCAAATATAATCCAACTCTAGCTCCAACTATCCAACGCGAAAACCAATTCAAGCCACAAATCTATCCAAGCAAATGACGTACACTCTATGCATGCCTCAGTGTAGTAATTTTCAAGTCCTAGTCCAAGTGTTCAAGCCTTTATATTTTTTCCATATTAATAGGCATGAAGGAATAGAGGAGAAGGGACAGAGCCCACTCACCAAGTTTGATTCTGTTAAGCATCATGTCCTGCCGATACGGCCGATCCCTTGAACCCGTGGTCCGATGCAAAGCACGATCTACTCAGTTGGTATGACCGTGCGAGCAGGCCGTGCTTTCCAAATCATCCGACCGATCAGACTAAGGAAGACGGCATTATCGCTCCAATCCAGCTATCTCATTACTGCTCTGAACGAATACCTGATTTCCATCGAACTCCGCTAGCAATCTACACATGAAACCAACTCAATCAATACTTGTTTCCAAATCCAACAAATTGAAATGTAACCAGCTATTGCCTCATTCAATCCGATACAGCATAATGCACTGTGCGGTTACGGGGCATTACATTAAGTCCTCCTTAAGTTTTATCATTTTCTTGATTCCTTTCATCATAGCAGTCAAGAGCTTCTTGTAGGCTAAGCTCAAGTTTGGAGATTTTAATAGATTCATCAGAAGAGGAGTTTTCTCTAGCTTCCTTAAGTAAGCAAGTAAGCTGATCATTTTTAAGCTGATAAGATTTGATCTCTTTTCGAGCTTGCTTATATTTCTAAGCTTATTATAGTCTTCAAACAAATCATTAAAAGCATCAGATAATTCGCCATACGAAAGTTTTTTTGTTAGTGAGTCATCATTTACCTCGCTTACCATTAAGCACAAGTCTGTCGTATGTTAAAGGTTTTTGTCATTCTCGTACTGGATGCTTGCATTGATTGCTAGACTTTCACTTGGGCATAAGTTTGCAACATCTTTTTCCTTGTTGTCATCATTGTTGCATTGGATGTCTGCATCTTTCTTTGTAGTTGTAGCTTCTTTATTTTGGTATAAGCTTACAACATTATGAGGTTCTTCTTCAATTTCTTCTTTGTCTCCATAAGTTGCTTCCAGCATTCTCCATATCTCATATGATATTTTGCACTTGGAGATAAGTTTGATTCATCTTCTCCTAGAGTACAGTAAAGCATGTACATTGCCTTTGCATCATTGCTTGTTGTTTTTTTTTATCTTCGGTATATTCATTATCTGCTTTGTCAACTCTTTTGTAACCATTAGTAACGTAAGTCCATAAGTTAAAGCCAAGAGATTTTAGAAAATCACTCATATGTATTTTTCAAAATAAATAGTTAGTGCTGTTAAAAACGGGTGCTTATCAAGAAGTTGGCTTTCACCATTGATGAAAAATAGTGATCTTGTTGTTGCCATATATTATACTCTTTGGATGTTAATCCAATAATCAAGAGAAATTACAGTGGTTCTTATATAAAGAGTACCAGTTCTGATACCAATTAAGGAATAAATGATATCAGTAATATCTATATAAAGAGAGCACTTGTTCTGATACCAATTGAAATAGTAGTTGGGATCAGAAACTAATTAAGAGACTATCTGCTCTGATACCAATTGTGGAGCAATTGATGTCAGTAATAGTTTTAATATAAGAGTACCTACTCTTATACCAATTAAGGAAGTAATTGGAATCAGAAACCAAATAAGAGACTGCCTGTTCTGATACCAATTGTAGGAGCAAATGGTATTAGTAAAAGTTATACTATAAGAGTAGCAGCTCTGATACCAATTGTAGGACCGTGTATGTCAACTCTAGAGGGGGTGAATAGAGTTTATGTATGCAGCAGAATAAAATCACCTGTTAAAATATAATTCTATGGCATGCAATGGTGATCAACTACTAGCAGTTAGAATATATCTCATGTGTAAGAATACTACTAGCAGTGTTATGAATATATGCAATAGAGTAAGAGAGAAAGCAAACACAAATACCAAGATGTATACTGGTTTTCCTCTGAAAGAACTAGTCCAGTCCTGAGAACTCAAGCTCGAAGTTTCTCCACTATAATCACCAATAGTGAATCACAAGCTTTGATCTGAAGGCTTGCTACTTCTTTACACCATGAGTTTTGATCCGAAGTCTCGCAACTTCATAGCTTGATAGAGAGAGTAATCTCGCAACTTCATAGCTTGATAGAGAGAGTAACTATTAGAATAAAGCTTTTTACAACTCAGAAGACTTCTAGACCGAGATCGCACTTGGCACTAGGAAGGCTATGGAGTTGCTCTTTGAGATAGAAAAGTTAAGGCTTTAGGGGTTTGCTCACAATAGGATAGAAGACTTAAGAATAGTTGAGTTGTTATCGTGTTGTAAGAATAAAGAATTCCAATCCTATTTAGAGGTTGTAGGCAAACAGAATTCGGTCAGAATTTGGTCAAGGTCTAATTCAAATTTTCAATCGTTGGGCCAAGAGATCAGGAGCTATTGAACTGGTTGATTTCATACCAAAAGGTAACCAAGTTCGGTCCAAGTTCGGCCCGAGTTCGGTCCAAGTTCGATCTCTTAGTATGGTAGACTTTGTAAATGAAGTGGCCTAATTTGGTGGATAGGTTCTTTGGTTCATTTGAGTGGACTAAGTATCTGGGTATAGGTGTAAACACCCTGATTTTTTTGAATTTAATTTTATTATTGGTATTTGTAATTACTGAGTTTAAGAAAACTTTTTTTATAATTTTTAGCCATTTATAATATATAATATTCATAGATTTATAATTATGTGTATTTAATTAATTATTAATATAGTACAAGAATATATTTTTTGGTGTAAAACTATTAATAGAGTATTGTAGAATTTTTTTGGAATTTATTGAGGTCCAAAACTATTTTTAGATGGCCATATATGCATATATATATATTGATTTGGTTAATTAAATCAAACCAAACCAACCAAACTAAATCAAACCCTAGACCCGGATCCTAAACTAACTCGAACCCGCTCACCCGATAACCCGTAAACACACAAACCCACACCCTAAACAGTAACTTCCTAACCCCCGCGCGACCCCTCTCTTCCTCTCCCAAAATCAACGGCTGACCCCCTCTCTTTCTCTTTATGTAACCCCTTCTGTACATTCCTATATAAAGACCATAGTAGACCAACCCCACCACCATCATCTCCTCTACTACCCCGACCATCGCCGACCGTCGCCGACGCCGGACCGCCGCCGTAAGCCGCCGCGAAGAAGCCCTCTCCGACTTCAAGATCAGCAGTACACAGCAGAATAAAATCACCTGTTAAAATATAATTCTATGGCATGCAATGGTGATCAACTACTAGCAGTTAGAATATATCTCATGTGTAAGAATACTACTAGCAGTGTTATGAATATATGCAATAGAGTAAGAGAGAAAGCAAACACAAATACCAAGATGTATACTGGTTTTCCTCTGAAAGAACTAGTCCAGTCCCGAGAACTCAAGCTCGAAGTTTCTCCACTATAATCACCAATAGTGAATCACAAGCTTTGATCTGAAAGCTTGCTACTTCTTTACACCATGAGTTTTGATCCGAAGTCTCGCAACTTCATAGCTTGATAGAGAGAGTAATCTCACAACTTCATAGCTTGATAGAGAGAGTAACTATTAGAATAAAGCTTTTTACAACTCAGAAGACTTCTAGACCGAGATCGCACTTGGCACTAGGAAGGCTATGGAGTTGCTCTTTGAGATAGAAAAGTTAAGGCTTTAGGGGTTTGCTCACAATAGGATAGAAGACTTAAGAATAGTTGAGTTATTATCGTGTTGTAAGAATAAAGAATTCCAATCCTATTTAGAGGTTGTAGGCAAACAGAATTCGGTCAGAATTTGGTCAAGGTCTAATTCAAATTTTCAATCGTTGGGCCAAGAGATCAGGAGCTATTGAACTGGTTGATTTCATACCAAAAGGTAACCAAGTTTGGTCCAAGTTCGGCCCGAGTTCGGTCCAAGTTCGATCTCTTAGTATGGTAGACTTTGTAAATGAAGTGGCCTAATTTGGTGGATAGGTTCTTTGGTTCATTTGAGTGGACTAAGTATCTGGGTATAGGTGTAAACACCCTGATTTTTTTGAATTTAATTTTATTATTGGTATTTGTAATTACTGAGTTTAAGGAAACTTTTTTTATAATTTTTAGCCATTTATAATATATAATATTCATAGATTTATAATTATGTGTATTTAATTAATTATTAATATAGTACAAGAATATATTTTTTGGTGTAAAACTATTAATAGAGTATTGTAGAATTTTTTTGGAATTTATTGAGGTCCAAAACTATTTTTAGATGGCCATATATGCATATATATATATATATTGATTTGGTTAATTAAATCAAACCAAACCAACCAAACTAAATCAAACCCTAGACCCGGATCCTAAACTAACCCGAACCCGCTCACCCGATAACCCGTAAACACACAAACCCACACCCTAAACAGTAACTTCCTAACCCCCGCGCGACCCCTCTCTTCCTCTCCCAAAATCAACGGCTGACCCCCTCTCTTTCTCTTTATGTAACCCCTTCTGTACACTCCTATATAAAGACCATAGTAGACCAACCCCACCACCATCATCTCCTCTACTACCCCGACCATCGCCGACCGTCGCCGACGTCGGACCGCCGCCGCAAGCCGCCGCGAAGAAGCCCTCTCCGACTTCAAGATCAGCAGTACATAGCGAGGTACCCTACTTTTCACCTCTGTATCTCCATGCACAATAGACCTAATAACGACCCGTCAAGTCCTATATGAAGACCACATGACCCCCTTGAACCCTGTGTAATTATTTTAGTGTATCGTGTCATGTGTCGATCGTAAATTACGACACAAAACAGGGGGAAAATGACTTATTTATAGGAATAAAAAATGTCCCAAGTGCGTGTTTGAGTCCCGTTATCTTCATAACTGCATGGGATACTAAAATTCTGCTTGAACAGTAATTTAGACAACATAAAAAAAATTTAATCTCTTCAATTAGTTTATTTTATTGTTGATTATGCTGTAATTTAATTGTTGTTGAAATCTGTCAAAATTTTGGTTTCTTAAATTCAAATTTTCTCGAAACGAGGTGCGTCTCGCTAAACGAGGCGACTTCGTCATATGCGAATTATACCGAAAGGCGCCTATCATCAACGCGGACGTGTAGAATTTTGTGAAAGTTGATTTGGATGTGCGTGCACACCGAAATTAACGCGTATCTATCGAAAAGTACCATATCGGCCTGTTCTGACACTCGTCATAATTTTGTGTGTGCATATCGTTTCGCAACAAAATTTGTGCCATTGTATTCACAGCGTTACGCTGGTCCCGTGACCCAAGTTTGGTTCGATTCTGAGAACATTGACGAAATACCGTTTTGTAGACCCTACGGTTCCCTTTGGCGGTCGATTTTATTTTCGATTCATCGGAATCCAGTTCTGGGTATTCTATTGGGTTTGTATTATTGTTTTGGAATCGTAAACACTAAGTTTGATAAATTTGGAGAAGTTTGTCTTTGGCACATTTTTTGGTGCGAAGTGGGCCACATGCGGATCCCGCTTTGACCAGAATATGCCAATTATGTCCCTGTGTCCAAATTGTACTTATGGGTAGTCAATCCTAGCTATTTTAAGTTTTCTTAGAGCAATGGTGATGTTTGTTTCAGCATCCGGAGGCGTATTTGGAGATAGCACTTATATCGGAGCAACTAACGGAGCACAAAACCCAGACAAGTGTACATTGCCAACTTGCAGTAGATCCTGTGATATTATTTGCTTGAGTTATTTCTATATATATATTTCTATCATGTACCTGTTCAACCTAGGAGTGTGAGATGTTACTTAACGTCCGAACAAGATTCGGGTGTCGACGCCGTATGCGGAGTAGTGTAACGTCATTTAGAGATTTGATTCTACGATCCTATTTTTACGTGCTTGACTTACCAAGTACGTCATACCATATGACACTTGACAATATTCATATGAAAGAATCTTTTCTGAGTTATTTATGGTATTCTGTGATCTGAGACTTGCATATATAGAGATATCATTATGACTCGTTGTACTAGCTAGAGGTCATGATCTTGCATGTTATGGACATGAGACATGAGGTTATATTGGGTGAGGAGAGACACACATGCTACAGGCTGATTATATATATATATATATATATATATATATATATATATATATTACTAGAGGTGCTTTAGTCTCTGTATCAAAGCTTGGCACATTTACTGGCCCTTCGAGATACTACTTGCCGCTATAGGTTCCCCGACACAGAGCCTGTAGTGGTCTCAGCCTGAGTACTAGTGATGTTCTCATTTGTATTTCACATAGCTGGTTACATAGCTTGCCCTGAGGATATATTTTTATATACTGTATTTCATTTGGCTTGAGTGTTTATTGTACCTTTCTATGTCCCCTGAGGACCTGGATCCGGATTATGTTCCCAGGTACAGCAGAGGAGGATTACCCGGAGGTTTACGGGACATGAGCTGACGTTGGAGCTGTCATGACCCAATTCCGTAGAATCGTTTGAGGCGTCCCCCAAATCGTGACCGCCGTACGGGCCTGGAGTTGCGCCCGTACAAGGCTTTAATAATTTGCATAGCAAGCACATATTCAGAGTACGCAGATAAATTGAAAACACAGATTTGAAACATAGAAAAAGTTCTCTTTATTGATAATGAACATCTATTACAAACTCTTGAACGAGTTAGCTAATATGCCGAACGGCTTACAAAAGAGATGACTCAAAATGAGATAGCAGTCCTGTACATTACATCTCTTTATAAACTCAAAATGATAAAGACCTCCAGGCTGGAGGATAGCTTTGCCACGGAGCTGCATTTATGTATGAAGAGTTGCAGCTTCTGGCTTCAAAATGCTTCAAGGGGGCGCGGTGAAGATGCGCCCACAGCTGGACTGGATCGGGAAGACAACTTCGGCTCCTCGCTCGGTTCGCCTTGGTACGGAGAACCTGTTTCAACGAGGGTCAGCATATCGAAACATGCTGGTGAAGGCGAGCTAGCCGAACTATACCAATCAACACGTTGTTTTAATGAAGCATGCATATTTGTGGGTTTCTATCTTGCCTTAGTTCATTTACAAGTAAACAGCATATTGAATTTACTGAAATAAATGTGCCACCGTTCGGTGGATTTTACCTGCCCGTCTGAATTACCTGTACAATACTTACCATGCCTTCCCTGCCACGAAGACACAAGTTAGTATGCAACAGGTTTAAATATACATGATGATCACTGGCATGATTGCCATAGTGGACTAGTCCGAGACAAGGATAGCATGCAACGATAGTATACGAGGCGTTATAAGCCATCTTGTCCCGTACACGATGACTATACACGAGTTCCGCCCGGATCGGATCGGTGCCAGTGCCCCAGCGACCGTCCGCAGAACTATACCTTGTGCACAAGTTGTCCATGATCGAACACGATTAACAAGTTAATAATTCATGCAGTTGAGGCAACACGATTGCAAGAACACGAGTGCAAGAACACGAGTGCACGACAAGCAGTAATGCATGATTCATTTAGCATAGCCTTCCTGAACAATTATGCATAATATAAGGTGTGTGTCATACTTAGCATAATTTATAGAATATTTGTACGAACAAGCATACGATAAGGCAACAGTTCACAGGTTTGATTGACAAGCATAATAACCAAGTCTATTATCTTTTATCTTGGTTTCTTTTATTATTATTGGGTATCGTTTGATCGGGGCGAAGGAGTGAAGCTTGGAAGCAGGGCTAGCTAATCGGGTTGGTAGCCACTCACTTAGATTTTGGAAGGAGAAGGAAAGAGGCGCTTCACGACTCCGCTCGCAAGCCGCCTACTGCTCGTTCACCTGCACACGAACAGCTCGATTAATACTTCTTCCTCTCTTTCCAATCTCGGAATAGAAGTGCAGTTCAATGAACGAAAACAATGAAAACCATCGAAACCGTTTAAGGAAATCAAGCAAATCCTAAAACCAACTCAAAGCACGAAAGCAACAAGCGATATCGAAAACTGAGGCAATAAAAGATAGCAGCGGAGAGGTCCCTCCTGACTCTGCCGCTAAGCCGATCCTTGGGGCGCAGTCCACTGAATATGGGAATCGATTCCGAAGAAACAAATCCATAACGAGGACGAGTTCTTAATTCAATCTATCCCGATCGAACGATACCGACTTGTGTTTCTTAGCCGCGCTCTCCGCATCGGGAGAACGGGGCGCTACATCCTACCCAACTAATTGGAAGTTTCGTCCCGAAACTTAAGAATAGGACCTACCGTTAGGGATTATTGCGTACGGGATGGCGGTCATGACTCAAGGAACAATCACGGACAGAATGATCTGATCCGCCACAGGCTAGGCATAATCCAAGTTTCAGGCGACATTTGTCGATTGCATGCCCCATCTTTTTGCAGAAACTACAAGGCTGGTTTGCTTTCTTCCATCATTGTGACACTTTGTAGCATTGTTTCCTCTCTCGTTGCTTTGGCGTTTATGACTGGATGTATGCACAGTGCCGGTAGAAACGTGAGGATAGAGTGGTTCGAGAGATAGGGCATGATTCATGACTTCACGCATTGTACGATACTGATGAACGGCTACGTGCGAATGGATGGCAAGGCGTAGACCACCTTCAAACCTTCTAGCTCGACTCGCTGTATCAGGTAAATAGGCCCTAGCGAATTTGGAGAGTCGGTTGAATTCGGCAGAGTACTCTTTAACTGTCATACCGCCTTGCCTCAGTTGCACGAACTCGTTTTCCATTTGACGTTGTACTGGAGGGGGTACGAACTCCTCTTCGAACGCAGCACGAAAAGTCATCCACGAGATCGCCTCCTCTCCGTGATCAAATTGGAGAGATCGTCGATGCACGTCCCATCAATCGTGCGCGTTGAGGCAGAGCTGTAGTTGCGCGCAGGCGACGCACTTCTCTTCGGGGACCTCTAGCAGAGCGAAGTGATCTTCAAGTTCGGCCAACCAATCTAGAGCTACGACTGGGTCCTCAGTCCCGTTGAATGGGGTATTGCAGAATTTCTTGAAGTGGCCAAAGTCGAAGGCAGTCACGTCCCTCGCCCTTGGAATATGCGGCGTCTCTACTTCAAGCACGGGCTGTTCCACCGGAGTCGCTGGCATTGCCGCGGACTGGTTGGATGCCAAAGTCTGAACGATCTGCTGCAGGGTATCTACCTGCTTCTGTTGGACTGAGAATCGTGCTTCTATATTGTCTTGAAACTTGAGCTGACTCTCTTCCGCCCGCTTCTCGGCCCGTCCATAGCGAGCCTCGTCCCTTTGTTGGTTTGCCTCCAACATCTGCAACATTCGTTGGACGGGATCGATGCTTGGCATGGCTCGCTGGCTCTCTGAACTTCCCGAAGTGCCCGAACTACTTCCTTGGCCTTGCATTTCGTCCGATGTTTGCGCTGCAGATTGCGCTGGAGCCATTCCTTCAAAAGAAGGTAAATTATATTAGGATCATAATGTATTATGGACTTATTGCGTGAACGTATCTCATTTTGGCCTAGCGAGTTCAAGAGTTCGCACAGGAATTTTTTATCGTTAGAGGAACTTTTCCAACACGAAGTCTAAGGAACTTGAATCAGTGCTCTGATACCACTATGTCACGACCCGATTCCGCAGAATCGTTTGAGGCATCCCCCGAATCGTGACCGCCGTACGGGCCTGGAGTTGCGCCCGTACAAGGCTTTAATGATTTGCATAGCAAGCATATATTCAGAGTACGCAGATAAATTGAAAACACAGATTTGAAACATGGAAAAAGTTCTCTTTATTGATAATGAACATCTATTACAAACTCTTGAACGAGTTAGCTAATATGCCGAACGGCTTACAAAAGAGATGACTCAAAATGAGATAGCAGTCCTGTATATTACATCCCTTTATAAACTCAAAATGATAAAGACCTCCAGGCTGGAGGATAGCTTTGCCACGGAGCTGCATTTGTGTATGAAGAGTTGCAGCTTCTGGCTTCAAAATGCTTCAAGGGGGCGCGGTGAAGATGTGCCCACAGCTGGACTGGATCGGGAAGACAACTTCGGCTCCTCACTCGGTTCACCTTGGTACGGAGAACCTGTTTCAACGAGGGTCAGCATATCGAAACATGCTGGTGAAGGCGAGCTAGCCGAACTATACCAATCAACACGTTGTTTTAATGAAGCATGCATATTTGTGGGTTTCTATCTTGCCTTAGTTCATTTACAAGTAAACAACATATTGAATTTACTGAAATGAACGTGCCACCGTTCGGTGGATTTTACCTGCCCGTCTGAATTACCTGTACAATACTTACCATGCCTTCCCTGCCACGAAGACACAAGTTAGTATGCAACAGGTTTAAATATACACGATGATCACTGGCATGATTGCCATAGTGGACTAGTCTGAGACAAGGATAGCATGCAACGATAGTACACGAGGCATTGCAAGCCATCTTGTCCCATACACGATGACTATACACGAGTTCCGCCCGGATCGGATCGGTGCCAGTGCCCCAGCGACCGTCCGCAGAACTATACCTTGTGCACAAGTTGTCCATGATCGAACACGATTAACAAGTTAACAATTCATGCAGTTGAGGCAACACGATTGCAAGAACACGAGTGCACAACAAGCAGTAATGCATGATTCATTTAGCATAGCCTTCCTGAACAATTATGCACAATACAAGGTGTGTGTCATACTTAGCATAATTTATAGAACATTTGCACGAACAAGCATACGATAAGGCAACAGTTCACAGGTTTGATTGACAAGCATAATAACTAAGTCTATTGTCTTTTATCTTGGTTTTTTTTATTATTATTGGGTATCGTTTGATCGGGGCGAAGGAGTGAAGCTTGGAAGCAGGGCTAGCTAATCGGGTTGGTAGCCACTCACTTAGATTTTGGAAGGAGAAGGAAAGAGGCGCTTCACGACTCCGCTCGCAAGCTGCCTACTGCTCGTTCACCTGCACACGAACAGCTCGATTAATACTTCTTCCTCTCTTTCCAATCTCGGAATAGAAGTGCAGTTCAATGAACGAAAATAATGAAAACCATCGAAACCGTTCAAGGAAAACAAGCAAATCCCAAAACCAACTCAAAGCACGAAAGCAACAAGCGACATCGAAAACCGAGGCAATAAAAGATAGCAGCGGAGAGGTCCCTCCTGACTCTGCCGCTAAGCCGATCCTTGGGGCACAGTCCACTGAATATGGGAATCGATTCCGAAGAAACAAATCCATAACGAGGACGAGTTCTTAATTCAATCTATCCCGATCGAACGATACCGACTTGTGTTTCTTAGCCACGCTCTCCGCATCGGGAGAACGGGGCGCTACAGGAGCAGTACTGGCACCTGAGGACGAGGTTGTGCCGGAGGATTTCTCTTGAGTATTTCAGTTTCATACTCAGTTATTTATGCTTATTGTTATTTCATATCTTGACATATTTATTGGTGATATTCTTTCCTTTATTGTGTTGGGTTATTCCCGAGAAACTATTTATATTGACTTATTGATGGACTATTTCCTGTATCTATTATCTTGACTGGTTTATCATATTGACTTGTGTTTACTTTCTGTGGATTAGATTAGAATTATACTGTGATAGATGGTGTAGACTACATGTACATTTATTACAGCTTAAGTGCACTCTAACGGGTCCATTAAATTGGGTTTGCTGTAACAACCTATTTTTAAAAAAAAATAAAATAATTTTTGGGATTTTCTATAATTTTTAATTAATTATTATAAATGTCCTTCAGGGATTAATATTTTTATGTATTAAATTAAGTATTAAAATATTACAAAAAATATATTTTTGGGTGTATAATTAATTATTGGATGTTGTATAATTTTTCTGGAATTTATTGGGCTCAAAAACTTTTTTTTAATTAACTAAAAACACTATTTTTGATTAAACCAGCTTGAACCGGACCAAACCAACCCAACCTAAACCCTATTGAACTGAACCTAAACCTAATGGGTCAGATCGGATCCTACCCGACCCGACCCGACCCGACCCTACCCTACTAGACCCGATAACCGAAACCCATTCCTCCACGATCTCCCCCACCCCAACTCCGTCGGCCGCACGACCCGCCCCCGCCCCACTCTGCGGCCCACGACCGCACGATCCGCCCCGACTCTGTGACCCACGACACCCGCTCTGGCCTCCCCACAACCGCCTCCCCTTCCCTCTCATATTTAAACCCTAATCCCCACCGCTGCCATCACCACTTCACCACCGCCAACCACCAGCCTCCGCTACTTCGGCCGATGAGCTCCCCAGGCGACCTCTACCATGACCCCGACGATGGCGACGCCGACCCCAGCACCGATGAGCAACCGCACAGCCCTACCCGCCGCCGACGAGCACAGCAACCGCCGCCGCCACCGCCATGCTCCGTCGCGCCATCCTATCACGAAATCAGTGAGGTACCCATCTTCTAGCTCGCGTATCTCCCTGTGTGTTGATCCAAATTTTGTTCTGTCGAATCCTATACGAAGACCACATGACCCTCTCAAACCTTGTATAAATGGTTCGGGTTATCGTGTCCTGTGTCGGTCATAAAATGCGACGCAAAACAAAAAAAATACGTAATTCTGTAGTCTAGAAACTGTCCCGGAGCCCCATGTTCACGGCCATTTTTCTTCCAACCTGTTTAATAATTTTGATTTCTGTTTGAGCAATAAACTAGACAATATAACCGATATTAAGATCCTATAATTAGTTTATTTTATTTTGATGTATGATGTATTTTATTTGTGGGTAAAATCGACCAAAAACTTGGTTTGTAAAACCCAAATTTCTCCCGAAACTGGGTGCGTTCCGCTAAACTATGTGACTTGGTTGCATGTGAATTTCACCGAAAGGTACGCATCGTCAATGCGGACGTGTGAGATTTTACGGAAGTTGATTTGCATGTGCGTGCGTGTCACGATCCGCACCCAAAAATCGGGCATGAGTCGTGGGTACGTCTAGCCTACGCCGCAGCATCGGTGGTAGAACGATATCTAGGTCTATTATCTAGCTAACAATCTCACACAACAATATAAGTATCTTTCAAGATCTCAACTCCAAACGGAGGAGCAATATGATAAAGATAATACAAGTACTCAATCACGAATCTAAGCACGATAAGATAACAAAGAAGTCTAACAACTACAAAGTCTAACCAACAACTACTACTAAAACAACAACAACAATATCCAGAATCAAATACAATACAAGTCTCAAACCAAAAGTCGGGGACAAATCTGGTACCAAAATCTAATCAATACAACTGAGGTCCTAGTGATCCCGGCTACCAACCCGAAAATCACTCCTGAACTAGGGGGTCCCTGTCTGCACCATCGATAGGCTGAGGTCCATAAAACGTCGGACACCAATCTTCTGAATCCTCTGAAAAATATATCCAGTCAGGATTGGAGCAAGTACACCTCTAACAGCAGTTCCAATTAAATGATAAAACTATAAAACAGTTGTAGCAAGTAGCACAAGGTGAAGGAAATAAAGTACGAACAAAGAAATGTATATATATACATCAACTGGTGCATAAGGGTAAAGATGGATGAAAATCAGAAGCAATATAATAATGACTGCAGGATACAAGGAATCTAAACTAAAAGAAAGTGTGTGCACAATGACGTGAAGTGAGTCCAGCAAGAATAAATGTAATGAGTCCAGTCCAGAAAGTATAAGTGAGACCAGTCAAGAAGTGCAAGAGGGTCCAGACTAGAAAGAATGAACTCGTGTCTCTGAAATACCTGTTTCGACATGTAAACGGCTACGGTTAAGTACGGCTTACCGTACACTGGGTGTGTGGCTGCTATCATTCCAGATTAGACAAGAGGGGGTGATTCCAGTAATTTCAGTTGGGAATATTTACATGTCTACTCGAGAATTTTTTCGTCCTGACTAGTACAAGTGAATCCAAGACCCGACACGTAAATCAAGTATGAGTCCATCCAGAAACATGAGTGATGCCTGTAGTGAGTCCTGATGTGATGTCAGTAGGTGATTCCAGAAATAGAGGCAAAAAACATGAAATATACGTGTCGCAAGTAAATGAATCCAGAAATTCTAGTCCGTATCGAGCCAAAAAATCAGATAATACTATACTAGAAGCTGAATCATAATATTTATCAGATAATAAAAACTATCAGAGAATATACCCGCCTGACGTTCTGAGCAACTGGCGATCCGAACTAGCGTCGCAAGGACCTATTACGAAAAGTAAGGTTAAACGGGGTTCTAAAGAGTTAAACAGATATAAAATAACTAAAAATAAGCTTCTAGGGTTGTTCTAGGTCAAACGGGTCAAACCGGTGAAATCTGGGTCAAAAAGTCAACTATTGGTCTAAAAAGTCAACTCTAGGTCAAAACTAGGTCAAAGGTTGACTTGGACGGTCAACCGGGTCAACTACGGTCAACTCTAGGTCAAACTAGGGTGCCCCAAAAATTTTAGGTCAAAACTAGCTCATTAAGCTAGTAAACCCTCAAACTCGTCTCCTTGAGATACCGGGATACCCTCGGTATCCGATATCTCAACCTGCGCTATATACCCCGCCTATACCCACTAATATATATACTAGCACGTATATATATATAT